>CAJUXJ010000677.1:0-18487 GCA_910589775.1 Avena eriantha | reverse complement strand
CCCCACAAGGACTCCTTGATCCTTTCTTGGTTTTCAAGCAAACTCCAAGAAATCTTCCAGAACCTTCCGGAACATTCCGAAACCTTCTAGAATCCTCATACAAATACTCCGGAACATTTCCTAACTCAGAAAATATCCCCAATAGGAATCTTATTCTCCGGACAATTCCGGATCTCCTCGTGATGTCCCGGATCCAATCCGAGACTCCGAACAACATTCGGTCTCCAACGCACATTCCATATCTACTAAAACAACTTCGAACCTTAAGTGTGTCACCCTACGGTTCGTGAATATGTAGACATGATGAAGACACCTCTCCGATCAATAACCATCAGCGGGACCTGGAGATCCATAATGGCTCCCACATACTCAACGATGACTTCGTGATCGATATGACCATTACATACGAAACCAATTCCCTTTGTCACGCGATACTATACTTATCCGAGGTTTGATCGTCGGTATCTCCATACCTATTCTACCTCGTTACTGATAAGTACTCTTTACTCGTTCCATGTTATGTCATCCCTGTGACCCAGTCACATGCTTGCAAGCTAACTAGATGACATTCCACCGAGAGGGCCCAGAGCATATCTATCCGTCATATGGATGGACAAATCCCAATCTTGGTCCATGCGCTTCAACACATACTTTCAGAATACCCAACACCTTTATAACCACCCAGTTACGAAGCGGTGTTTGATGTCATCAAAGTATCCATCCGGTGATGGTGATTAACATAACCTCATGGTCGAAGGATTAGGTTACTATGCATTTGAAAGCTTATAGCAATACGAACTTAATGACTTGATCTTATGCTACGCTTACTATGGGTGTGTGTCCATCACATCATTCTCCTAATGATATAACCTTGTTATTAATCACATCCAATGTCCATGATCAGGAAACCATGATCATCAATTAATCAACAAGCTAGTTCAACAAGAGGCTTACTAGGGACTCTTTTATGTTTACAAAACACACATGTATTAGTGTTTCCTAATAATACAATTATAGCATGGGATGTAAACATTCATCATAACACAAGATATAATAATAACCACTTTTATTATTGCCTCTTGGGCATATCTCCAACAGTCTCCCACTTGCACTAGAGTCAATAATCTAGATTACATGGTAATATACCTAACACCCATGGCGTTCTGGTGTTGTCATGCTTTGCCCTAGGGAGAGGTTTAGTCAACGGATCTGCCACATTCAGATCAGTGTGTACTTTGCAATCTTTATGTCACCATCTCGGACATACTCGCGAATAGCGTGGAAACGTAGCTTGATGTGCTTCAGCTTGCTATGTGACCTTGGCTCCTGTGCATTAGCTATGGCACCTGTGTTGTCACAGTAGATGGCCATCGGGTCCAACGCACACTGGGAACCACGCCAAGTTCAGTAATGAATTCCTTCATCCATATGGCTTCTTGTGCAGCCTCCGAAGCAGCTATGTATTCCGATTCAGTTGAAGATTTCGCCACAACACGCTTTGCTTGCACTCCTCCAGCTCACTGCAGCACCATTCAAAATAAATACGTACCTCCCCGACTGTGACTTCGAGTCATCTGGATCGGTGTTCCAACTAGCATCGTGTAACCGTTTACAACAAGCTGTTCATCACCTCCATAAGAAAGAACCATATCCTTAGTCCTATTTAGGTATTTAGGATATTCTTGACCGCTGTCCAGTGTTCCATTCCAGGATCACTTTGATATCTGCTAGTCAAACTAACAGCATGTGCTATATCCGGTCTTGTACACAGCATGGCATACATGATAGAACCTATGGCCGAGGCATAGGGAATATTATTCATTTCTCTCTATCTTCGCCGTAGCTGGACTTTGAGTCTTACTCAAGGTCTTACCTGACAACATGGGCACGAACCCTTTCTTGCTATCTTCCATTCTAAACTTCTTTAGAACTTTGTCTAAGTATGTACTTTGTGAAAGCGCTATTAGGCGTCTTGATCTATCTCTATAAATCTTGATGCCTAGAATATATGCCGCTTCGCCAAGATCCTTCATTGAAAAACTATTATTCAAATAGGCTTTGACACTATTAAGAAGTTCTATATCATTCCCAATCAACAATATGTCATCTACATATAGTACTAGGAATGCTACAGAGCTCCCACTCACTTTCTTGTAAATACAAGCTTCTCCATAAGTTTGTATAAATCCAAAGTTTTTGATTACTTTATCAAAACGTTGATTCCAACTCCGGATGCTTGCTTCAGTCCATAAATGGAGCGCTGAAGTTTGCATACCTTGTCAGCATCTTTAGGATCGACAAAACCCTTGGGTTGTACCATATACAACTCTTCCTCAATGTCACCATTAAGGAACGCCGTTTTGACATCCATCTGCCAAATCTCATAATCGAAATATGCAGCAATTGCTAACAAAATCCTCACAGACTTTAGCTTCGCTACTGGTGAGAATGTCTCATCATAGTCAACTCCTTGAATTTGTCGGAGACCCTTCGCGACAAGTCGAGCTTACATAGACGGTAACAGTACCATCACATTCGTTTTTCTCTTGAAAATCCATTTGTTCTCGACAGCCTTACGGCCATCCGGTAAGTCCAAACCAAAGTCCAACACTTGTTTCGTACATGGATCCCATTTCGGATTTCATGGCTTCTAGCCATTTGTCGGAATCTGGGCTCACCATAGCTTCTTCATCATACATCGCAGGGTCATCACGGTTGGTCCACCAACATGACGTTCAAGGCAGAGTCATACCAATCAGGAGTGGTACGAACCCTCGTTGACCTGCGAGGTTCAGCAGCAACTTCGTTTGAAGTTTCATGATCATCATCATTAGCTTCCTCTCCAATTGGTGCAGGCGGCACAAAAACATCTTCCGGTGCTGCGCTACTCTTCAAATCCGAGAGAAGGTTCAATAACATCATCGAGTTCTACTTTCCTTCCAGTCACTCCTTCGAGAGAAACTCCTTCTCAAGAAAGGATCCTTCTTGGCAACGAAAACTTTGCCTTTGGATCTATGATAGAAGGTATACCCAAATTTTTTCTTAGGGTATCCTATGAAGACCGCATTTCTCCACTTTGGGTTCAAGCTTATCAGGTTTTAACTTCTTTACATAGGCTTCGCAACCCCAAACTTTAAGGAACGACAACTTAGGTTTCTTTCCAAACCACATTCGTACGGTGTCATTTCAAACGGATTTAGATGGTTGCCCTATTTAAAGTGAATGCGGCTGTCGTCTAATGCATAGCCCCAAAACGGATAGCGGTAAATCTGTAAGAGACATCATAGACCGAACCATATCTAAGAGAGTTCGATTACGACGTTCGGACACACCATTACGCTGTGGTGTTCCCGCCGGTGTCAACTGCGAAAGTATTCCACATTTCTTTAAATGCATGCCAAACTCATAACTTAGATATTCACCTCCGCGATCAGAACGCAGAAACTTAATCTTCTTGTTACGATGATTTTCCACTTCACTTTGAAATTCCTTAAACTTCTCGAAAGTTTCGGACTTATGTTTCATAAAGTAGACATACCCATATCTACTTAAGTCATCCGTGAAAGTGAGAACATAACGATATCCACCACGCAATGCTACACTCATTGGACCGCCGACATCGGTATGTATTATTTCCAATAAGTCTGTAGCTCGCTCCATTATTCCAGAGAATGGAGTCTTAGTCATTTTTCCCATTAGACATGCTTCGCATCTTTCAAGTGATTCAAAATCAAGTGATTCAAGAAGTCCATCAGAATGGAGTTTCTTCATACGCTTCACTCCAATGTGACCAAGACGACAGTGCCACATGTATGTAGAATTATCATTCAACTTTGTTCGTTTAGCATCTATGTTGTGAACATGTGTATCACTACTATCGAGATTCAGTAAGAATAAACCATTCATCTCAGGTGCATTACCATAAAAGATATTACTCATATAAATCGAACAACCTTTATTCTCGGACTTATAAGAGTAACCGTCTCGCAATAAACAAGATCCAGATATAATGTTCATGCTTAACGCAGGCACCAAATAACAATTATTCAATTTAAAACTAATCCCGAAGGTAGATGTAGAGGGAGCGTGCCGACGACGATCACATCAACCTTGGAGCCATTTCCAACGCGCATCGTCACCTCGTCTCTCGCCAGTCTTCGTTTATTCCGCAGCTCCTGTTTCGAGTTACAAATATGAGCAACCGAACCAGTATCAAATACCCAGGCACTACTACGATTACTAGTAATACACATCAATAACATATATCAAATATACCTTTCTTCTTGATGTTGCCATTCTTCAGATCCGCCAGGTACTTGGGGCAGTTACGCTTCCAGTGACCAGCACCCTTGCAGTAGAAGCATTCAGTTTCAGGCTTGGGACCAGCCTTGGGCTTCTTAGCAGGTGCGGCAGCTTTCTTGCCGTCCTTCTTGAAGTTGCCCTTGTTCTTAGGCTTGCCCTGTCTCTTGAAATTGGTGGTCTTATTGACCATCAACACTTGGTGCTCCTTCTTGATCTCCACTTCAGCAGTTTTCAGCATGGACGATAGTTCAGGCAACGTCTTGTTCATGCAGTGCATATTGTAGTTCATCACAAAGTTCTTATAACTCGGTGGCAGTGATTGGAGGAGACGGTGAATCCCTAACTCATTAGGAATTGATATCCCCAAATCTTGGAGCTTGTTTGCGTACCCAGACATGGTGAGCACGTGCTCGCTAACGGAGCTACCCTCTTCCATCTTAAAGTTAAAGAACTTTTCGGAGGCCTCATAGCTCTCCATGGCCGCGCGAGTCTCAAAAATCAGCCTGAGCTCCTTAATGATCTCGAACGGGTCGTGGTGCTCAAAACGCTTCTGAAGCTCCGCTTCTAAACCGTACAGGATGGCACACTGAACTGTGGAGTAATGATTTTTCAGAGTGGCGTAAACATTCTTTACGTCATCGGTGGCATCTTCTGCAGGTGGGTCACCTAGCGGTGCTTCGAGCACATAGGTCAACTGACCAGCCCTGAGGAAGATCTTCAGTCCATGGAACCAGTCCGTGAAATTGCTTCCATTGTTCTTAAGCTTTTCTTTCTCTAGGAACGCATTGAAATTGATGGAGGGGGTCGCCATAATCTACAACAAATTTGCAAGTAGTTTAGACTAAGTTTATGATAAATTGAGTTCAAATTTATTCTTAAATTAACTAGGTGAACTCCCACTCAAAACAACATCCCTCACATTGTCTTAGTGATTACACGAACCAAGTCCACTACACCAAGTCGATCTTCACGAGAGAAGATGTAGTTTCATCGGCGAACAATCTTCATGTTCATCATATCATTTATATGACTCATGCTCTAACTTTCGGTATTCCGTGTTCCGAGACCATGTCTGTACATGCTAGGCTCATCAATATTAACCTTAGTTTCCACATGTGCAAATCTGGCTTGCACCCGTTGTATGCACACGTAGAATCTATCACATCCGATCATCACGAGATGCTTCGCAACGACGAGTCTTAGCAACGGGTGCCAACTAAGGGTGAACACTTTATTACTTGATATTTAGTGAGAGGGATCATCTTATAATGCTACCGTCGCGATCTAAGCAATACAAGATGCATAAAGGATTAACATCATAGGCAATTCATAATTAGTGTGATATGATATGGCCCTTTCTTCTTGCGCCTTTGATCTCCATCTCCAAAGCACGGACATGATCTCCATCATCACCAGCATTGCGTCAAGGTCAGTGGCGCTGCTTCATGGTTGTCCATCATCACTAGCAACTATTGCAACTACTTGGAATAAAGCTATTACAAGATGAATAGACACGCAGGTCTTAACAGAATTAAAGACAACCATTAGGTCCTGCCGGTTGCCATATTACAACAAGGATCATTGCATACATCAAATATAATCACAATCACATGATGGCCATATCACATCACAAAACCCCTGCAAAAACAAGTTAGAGGCCTCTAATTTTCTTTGCATGTTTTACGTGGTTTGGGGCTTTCGAATAAGAACGGATCTTACCTACGAAACTGAACCACAATGTCGATACAAGTGCTATCAAGTGCAAAGTGTAAATTGGATCTAGACTATGGTGAGAGTGACAGACACCCGCAAAGCCACTTGTGCAAAGCAAGTTACACGTCAAGCGTGGAGCAAGTCTCATGTGCAATGACATGTAAGGTTAGCCCGAGCCGCTTCATCCCACCATACCGCAAGATGCAAAGTACACAAAGCAAAAGACGGCACAAGCACCAATGCCCACAAAACCATTGTGTTCTACTCGTGCACCAGATCTACGCATAGATACGGCTCTGATACCACTGATGGGTTCGTAGCATGGAAAACAAAAAAATTCTACCGCAAGAACGAACAAAACCCAGATCTAATCTAGATAAAAGCCAAGATCTAATCTATTAGAGATGTGCAACGAGATAGATCTGTACTAACCCTTGTAGATCCGAAAGTGTTACGAGATTGGATCTCGTGGTTGATGTAGCCGATCAGTTGCCGATCTCAAGATCGAGTGGACGATCCTTCCGGCGCCGCGTTCCGGCAGCGCTTCCGCAGTCGGTCACACGTGCGGAGTCGAAGCAGACCTTCCTCTCCTTGTTCCAGCGAGCAGCGGAGGTAGTAGATCTTCTCCATGGAATCCCAACAGCACGATGGCGTGGTGGTGGTGGTGGAGTAGAGAATTCTGCAGGGCTTCGCCTAAGCCTGAGCAGAAGAAAGGAGGAGGAGAGAGGCGGCTAGGGCTTGGAGTAGTGGAGGGGGCCAGGGGTGGCGCCTCCACCCCTCTATTTAAAGGAGGGAGGCTCCATGGGGAGGTGGAGTCCTTGTAGGACTCCCCTCTCCCTTGGCCGGCAGATTGGGAGGGGGGAGGAGTCCTCCTCCCCCACGACTCCTTGTCTTGCCCCACAAGGACTCCTTGATCCTTTCTTGGTTTTCAAGCAAACTCCAAGAAATCTTCCAGAACCTTCCGGAACATTCTGAAACCTTCTAGAATCCTCATACAAATACTCCGGAACATTTCCTAACTCAGAAAATGATCCCCAATATATGAATCTTATTCTCCGGACAATTCCGGATCTCCTCGTGATTTCCCGGATCCAATCCGAGACTCCGAACAACATTCGGTCTCCAACGCACATTCCATATCTACTTAAAACAACTTCGAACCTTAAGTGTGTCACCCTACGGTTCATGAATATGCAGACATGATGAAGACACCTCTCCGATCAATAACCATCAGCGGGATCTGGAGATCCATAACGGCTCCCACATACTCAACGATGACTTCGTGATCGATAGAACCATTAACATACGAAACCAATTCCCTTTGTCACGCGATACTATACTTATCCGAGGTTTGATCGTTGGTATCTCCATACCTAGTTCTACCTCGTTACTGATAAGTACTCTTTACTCGTTCCATGTTATGTCATCCCTTGTGACCCAGTCACATGCTTGCAAGCTAACTAGATGACATTCCACCGAGAGGGCCCAGAGCATATCTATCCGTCATATGGATAGACAAATCCCAATCTTGGTCCATGCACTTCAACACATACTTTCAGAATACCCAACGACACCTTTATAACCACCCAGTTATGAAGCGGTGTTTGATGCCATCAAAGTATCCATCCAGTGATGGTGATTAACATAACCTCATGGTCGAAGGATTAGGTTACTATTCATTTGAAAGCTTATAGCAATACGAACTTAATGACTTGATCTTACGCTACGCTTACTATGGGTGTGTGTCCATCACATCATTCTCCTAATGATATAACCTTGTTATTAATCACATCCAATGTCCATGATCAGGAAACCATGATCATCAATTAATCAACAAGCTAGTTCAACAAGAGGCTTACTAGGGACTCTTTTATGTTTACAAAACACACATGTATTAGTGTTTCCTAATAAGACAATTATAGCATGGGATGTAAACATTCATCATAAACACAAAGATATAATAATAACCACTTTTATTATTGCCTCTTGGGCATATCTCCAACAAAAACCCTCTTGTACACAGTGAGCTAGCTATTAGTGTTTGATTCCGCCTGCCATGTGTTTGATGAAATGGCCGCAAGAACTTTCTTTTTGAATTTTGAAAAGATTTTTAGTGGGTGTGATAGTACTAAGCTTGAGACTCTGTGGGTGCTTGGGTTTTGAAAATTGATTTTGTTTGAGTGGTTTTTGAAACAGTGGGATCTTCCCATATGAAATAGATTCAATTTTAAACTGCCATTTAAAATTAGTGTTTGTATGTTTTTAGCAGATCACAAAGTGGGCCTTGGTACATCATTATGTGTACTAGCAAGGGGTGCAAAGATCCACAATTGTTTCTGTTAGGCTTTCAGTTCTAGGAATAGCGAAAGTAGGCATGGTACTAATTTGGCAAAAATGACCATTCACTTCTTTTATTCATTTTGATTTGCTTTTCTCTGGGAAATGTTTTGGAATGATTTAGATGATGTTTATTTCACCTAAGAATCATTTTACATGCAATGGATCATAGAACCATGGCAATTCAAATCAACTCCTAATTAAATGCACATACACATGAATGCCTTAATAATTTTAATTGGAAAAGTTTTTGTTAACCCCAATTTTGATGATTTGGATCTTAATAACCTTGGATTAAAGTTTTGGGATGTTACAAACCTTCCCCCTTAAACAAAATCTCGTCCCGAGATTTACAAAGAAAACTAGGAACTAAAGAGATATGGGAACTCTGTCCTAATGTATCTTCGCGCTCCCAAGTGGCTTCCTCCTCGGTATGGTTGCTCCACTGAATCTTGAGAAACTTGATACTCCTGGTCCTGGTGGTTCTGTAAGCTTCCTCTAGGATACGGATGGGCACTTCACAATATGTCAGGTCATTGTTGATCTCTATAGCTCTGTGATCGATGTTCTTGAAAACTTCAGTCTTCTCTGGCACTTCTAGGCATTTGAGAAGTAACGAGATATGGAACACATTGTGGATGGCTGACATCTCTTCCAGCAGTTCCAGTTGATACGATACTTCCCCTCGACGGTTCAGAATTTTGAAGGGCTTGATATATCTGGGGGCTAACTATCCTTTCAGACTAAAGTGTTGGGTTCCTTTCAATGGTGAAACCTTGAGATATACAAAATCTCCGACATTAAAAGTCAGGTCTCTCCTTCTTTTGTCAGCGTAACTCTTCTGTCTGGATTGGGCGGTCTTGAGGTGCTCACGGACTTTGTGAACCTTATCTTCTGCTTCCCGGAGAATGTTGGGTCCAAAGATCTGACTCTCTCCTACTTGCGACCAATTCAAAGGGGTAAGACACTTACTTCCATATAGGAACTCAAATGGTTCCATCTGCAAACTAGCCTGATAACTGTTGTTATATGAGAATTCTGCGAAAGGTAGGCAGTCTTCCCATTTTGATCCGTATTCCAACAAACAAGATCTTAACATATCTTCTAGGATCTGGTTGACTCTCTCTGTCGTTGTATTGGGAACGGCAGTACCTGAGGAGGTTAGATAGAGGTGTGGGGACTAGCAGGGAAGCTATCGACGGCGTCCGTAGGCCGGATTGGATACAAGCGAGCGTAGCGGGACGCAAGAAGTACCCAGGTTCAGGGCCCTCATGATGAGGTAAAGCCCCTACTCCTGTCGGATTTGACTATGTGGAATATACGAACTACAAGTGCTCCTTGAGCTGTATTCTCTAGCTACTGCCTTAAATGCAATGAGACCAACCGACTGTCTAACTGAACTAGTGCGTGTGCTCTAGGTGAGAGAGCTAGCAGGGAGAGCTAGATCCCTGGGAGTGATCGATCGATCCATGCCTGAATGAGTGAGTGCCTCGTGAGTGAGTCCCTCCCTTGCCTTATAAAGGTGGCCAAGGGGACATGGTGGGACCCACTCAGCCTAACTAGTACTATACATGGTGTCATGCATGAGGTAGTGTATAGTGTACACTAGTCATTACATCATTTGATAAAGTAGCATGGGTTTGGTCTTGCCCGTTGTCTTGTTGATGTCCAGTCCTTGTCCTACTGCCTGCCTTTACGTACGTAACTGCTGGTACCTGGTCTGATCGATGTCTTGTCTGGTACTTGGTCCTGATCGATAGGAACAGCAGTAGGTGGCCGATTGTAGCCAGGGAACCGGATACTGGGCGATCCGGCGGGGGAGCTCGTGGCGCCAGGGGCGATGGCGTCGATCCGGCTAGGGGAGCAGGGGCCCAGCCGGTAGCTGGAGCGACGTGGCGCAACTGGACTCGCCCGGTGCGGAGCCTAGCCGGAGGACCGGCCCAGCCGGGGAGGCGCCAGGCGGTATGCCGCAGGGGCAGAGCCGGGTGGGCCTCGTGGAGCCATCCCAAGCGGAGGGAGCCAGGAAGCGGGAGTGGAGAAGGCCCATCCGAGGTGGTGCCCTGGTCGCCCCAGGCTGGGAGGAAGCGGGCCAAGCGGGGGAGCGCAGACGAGGTGGGCCGGCTGGGGCGGCCTAGCCGGAAGGAGGAGGGTGCCGCGGGAGCCGGTTGGTGGAGGGCCCAGCCGATGTGGGCAAGGCAGGCCAGCTGGGTGGCTCCAGTCGGGCCAGAACCTGGTGTTGCTTGTCTGTCTTTATTTTTATTGGCGTCTCGCCTTTTTTATTCGTCTTGAGTGCTTCTTTGGGGTACCCGGGGATAATCCCCCCGACACTAGCCCCCGAGCGCGCGCTGATTTCACCCGGAGGGGGAAATTCGCACGAGCTCCACAAAACTTGTCGTTGTCGTTGTAGATGAAGTTCTTGAACAGCGTCCGACTGGACACCTCCAGCCCGGGAAGCAACACAACCACCGTGGGGGCGCGCGAGCACACCCGCGGGGTGTAGCCCCCGAGATTCGGAGTAGCTGACGGAGACAGGTGCTGCGAATCTTCTATCTCTTGCTCTTTTCGACATCTCGAACTTCCTATCCGGCTGAACGCCTTCAGCCGGACCGGAACACTTGATACACACCGGGGGCGCGCGAGCGCACCCGGTGATTGTAGCCCCGAGATTCGAAGTAGCTGGCGACGCCAGGTGCTTTGAATCTTCAAATTCCTTGAAATCCGACTCGGTGCAGTGGTGCCAAAACAAACAAACAGAATTGATTATCAGCACATCAATATTAAGTACACATGCTATCAACCGGATAACGGTTTGATTTTTCAAAAACTAGCTCGTGCTTCTCTGGACACTTAGTCACTTTCTCGTGTGCTCTGCTGTTTACGCTGTGTCCTTGCCGGCCAGCCGGGATGCGGTCTGGAGCCGGAACCGAAGGGGGAGCTGACGGTACATTGCACACGGTACTAGGGGCTAAGCAGCCAGAAAAAACCAACTAGGCACAAGGCCGAAATGTCCGATCTGTCGCACTCTTCGCCGTTTTTCATGTGGGATGCCTCGTGCTTTTGCTCTTGCTAGCCGGACAGCCGGGTTGCGGTCTGTAGCTGAGACGAAGAGTGGGCCTCTAACACCATCGCACACTACTCAGTCGGTTTACGGGTTTAGCAGGCCGAGCCAACCGGCGAGCCCCCGGGTAGGGGTTGCCAGCGCCGGAAAACTGAAAGCAGGAAGGAAAACAACATCTGGCGAGACCTCGAGGGTTGCTCGAGGTCGGAAAAACACTCGCATTGTAGCTGTCGGTGTAGCAGGGTCGAAGACGCGATTCCGCAGACGTTGCGGCTGCTGAAATGGTCCAACTAGCGTTCTAGCCGGATAGCCTGGCTCCAGCCGGACAGGCAGCCAAACGTGGCATAGCCGGATTCGGTCCCTAGCCGGCCGGGCAGCCAAACGCGCCAGGCTGCATCGAGCCGGCCCGGCCTAGCCGGAACGGGCCCAGCCAGTCCAACCGGCGGCCAAACGGGGCGAAGTCGCGCAGAGTCAGCCTGACTCAGCTGGAACGGGTCCAAATCGGGCGAGCCGGACAGACAAACTGAGTCAGCCGAACCAAAACGGTACAGCCTGACATAGCCGGATCTGAAATTTTGTCTCATTTTTTCTAACCGGATTTTTCTCTCAATCGGACTAGTATAGCCAGATTTTTCTTTTTCTTTCCTTCCCCCTTTTTTTTCTTTTTATCAACCGGATTACCTTAGCCGGAACCGATCTTGCTCTCTCAACCGACTACAATAGTCTGTCTTCTTTTCTCTTTTCTCTTTTTTTTTCTAGCCGGATTTGCATCTGCTCTTAACCGGATTTTTCTAGCCGGTCTGTCCCTCTTTCTGTTTTCTTTTTCCTCTCTATGTTTTCCTTCTCACTTTTTCTATTTTTCTTTTCCCACCGACTACCACTAGCAGCCGGTTGAATCTCTCTTTCCTTTTTTCTAACTCTCTTTCTTTTTCTCTCACCTGGCTGGCCTCAACCGGCCCCTCTTTTTTCCCTTCCATTTTTTCTCTCGGACGGCCCGACTAACACCCAGCCGGTTGCCTTTTTTCTTTTTCTCTCGCCTTTCTTTTTCTGGTCATTTTGCCTAATCGGACGGCAACCAACCGGTCATTTCTCTCTTTCTTTTCTCCCTCACATCCTTTTTTCTCCTTTCTTTCTTCTAGCCAGGGAGGCCCATGTCTCCTATCTCTCAACCGGCTCCACCACTCCCTCCTTTCCCCCGTTTTTTCTCTTTTCTCTCCTTAGCCGATCGTGGCTTCTTTTTCCTCCTAGAACCAGGGACACGCGCGTGGCCGAGCAGGCAGCGGCCGGACGGGAAGCGAGCCGGATGCGGGGGAGGTGCAGCCAGGGCGGGCGCTTGGCGGGAGGGGGCCGGATGGCGCGGTGGCGCAGAGGAGCGGCGCAGGAGACGGCGTCACGCAGCCGGGGACGTACACCGGCGGCGGGCGAAGCGCGGCGGCGGAGCCCGCTGTGGGCGCACGCGGCAGAGGTGGAAGAGATGCGAAAGGAGGTGCTGGGGCCGGTAGCCGAGCTTGCTCGAGCGTGGTGACGAGGCGGCGGCTCGGCAGCGGTACTCGAGGTTGACGGGAGACGGCGAAGACGCGGCGCATGAGGACGGGGAGCTTGCTGGGCAAGGGCAAACGAGGGAGGCGTGCGTGCTTGCCGCTGTACGTGCGGGCTGCTCGTCGCCTTGCTTGTAGGCATACGTCCGTGCCAACTTGCTCTGTTGTTTGGCTGCTGCTCGCCTGCGCGGGCGAGCGCTGCCGCCGGCTGCACCCGAGGAGGCGCCGCGAGGGAGCCCGCTGCCGGCGTGGAGGCGCACGGGTGTGCGGAGGGGCGACAGCGAGGCGCGGACGGCGACGCGGCTACAGGACTGCTGCCGGCGACGGACGGTTCTAGCGTGCACGGACGTGCGGACACGAGCTCGCGAAGGAGTTGACGCGGGAGCGTGACGGAGAGGCGGCCTGCGGCGCACGGAACGGTCACGTGGACGGTGAGGTGGACGAACGCCGGCGACGCCGAGTCCCCGGGCTTCTCAGAGGTCGGCGAAGCTTTCGCAGAGCGCGGACACGGCGACGCCAGAGAAGACGGCGTGGATGACGACGGCGCGGCTGGAGCGGCGAGCCCCCGAGCCTCTCGGCGAGACGGCGGCCGCGGCAGCGGTGAGCCCTCGAGAAAGTTGACAAAGCGGAGTTGGAGAGGACGGCGTGGAGGCGGCGAGCCCCGAGCAACTCGAGATGGCGTCGGTGCCGATGAAGACAAAGCGATCCCATGCGGAACGGGACTCCAGCCGAAGCTAAATTTTTGCCCCACGGTGGGCGCCAACTGTCGTTGTACTGGGAACGACAGTACCTGAGGAGGTTAGATAGAGGTGTGGGGACTAGCAGGGAAGCTATCGACGGCGTCCGCAGGCGGGATTGGATACAAGCGAGCGTAGCGGGATGCAAGAAGTACCCAGGTTCGGGGCACTCGTGACGAGGTAAATCCCCTACTCCTGCCGGATCTGACTATGTGGAATATACGAACTACAAGTGCTCCTCGAGCTGTATTCTCTAGCTACTGCCTTAAATGCAATGAGACCAACCGACTGTCTAACTGAACTAGTGCGTGTGCTCTAGGTGAGAGAGCTAGCAGGGAGAGCTAGATCCCTAGGAGTGATCGATCGATCCATGCCTGAATGAGTGAGTGCCTCTTGAGTGAGTCCCTCCCTTGCCTTATAAAGGTGGCCAAGGGGACATGGTGGGACCCACTCAGCCTAACTAGTACTATACATGGTGTCATGCATGAGGTAGTGTATAGTGTACACTAGTCATTACATCATCTGATAAAGTAGCATGGGTTTGGTCTTGCCCGTTGTCTTGTCACTGTCCAGTCCTTGTCCTACTTCCTGCCTTTACGTACGTAACTGCTGGTACCTGGTCTGATCGATGTCTTGTATGGTACTTGGTCCTGAGCGATAGGAAGTGCAGCAGGTGGCCGACTGTGGCCAGGGAACCGGATACTGGGCGATCTGGCTGGGGGAGCTCGTGGCACCAGGGGCGATGGCGTGGATCCGGCTGGGGGAGCAGGGGCCCAGCCGGTCGCTGGAGCGACGTGGCGCAACTGGGCTCGCCCGGTGTGGAGCCCAGCCGGAGGACCGGCCCAGCCGGGGAGGCGCCAGGCGGTATGCCGCAGGGGCGGAGCCGGGTGGGCCTCGTGGAGCCGCCCCAAGCGGAGGGAGCCAGGAAGCGGGAGTGGAGAAGGCCCATCCGAGGCGGTGCCCTGGTCGCCCCAGGCCGGGAGGAAGTGAGCCAGGCGGGGGAGCGCGGATGAGGTGGGCCGGCTGGGGCGGCCCAGCCGGAAGGAGGAGGGCGCCGCGGGAGCCGGTTGGTGGAGGGCCCAGCCGGAATGGGCGAGGCAGGCCGGCTGGTGGCTCCAGTCGGGCCAGAACCTGGTGTTGCTTGCCTGTCTTTATTTTTATTGGCGTCTCGCCTTTTTTATTCGTCTTGAGTGCTTCTTGGGGTACACGGGGATAATCCCCCAACACTCTCAGTCTGTCCATCAGTTTGTGGGTGATAAGCTGTGCTGAAATTCAACTTGGTTCCCAATCCTTCCTGAACTTTTTGCCAAAATTTTGAGGTAAACTGGGTTCCCGGATCTGATACTATGGTCTTGGGGGTTCCATGCAGACTAACAATCCTAGCAATATATAGTTTTGCTAGCTTCGAACTTTGGTAGGTTGTCTTGACTGGGATAAAGTGAGCTACCTTGGACAGTCTATCAACTATGACCCAGATTGAGTCATTTCCCCTACTGGAAGTAGGTAAACCGGTGATAAAGTCCATTCCGACGGAATCCCATATTCATTCTGGAATCTGCAATGGTTGCAACAGTCCTGTAGGTCTCTGATGCTCTGCTTTCACTCTTTGACAGATATCACACTTGGCGATGTAGCTTCCGATTTCTCTCTTCATCTTGTGCCACCAAATTGCTCTTTCAAATCCTGATACATCTTCGTTCCTCTAGGGTGGATCGAATAAAGAGTATCATGAGCTTCCTTCATGATAACTTGCTTCATCTCCAAATCTGTGGGCACACAGATATGTCCTTTGTACCACATAACTCCTTCTTCGTCTTCAGTGAATCAAGGTACCTTTCCTGTACCAGTACGACGTTTGATGCCGTCGATACTTTCATTTCCCGTCCGGGCTTCCTTGATTTGGCTAATCAAAGTGGGTTGAAGTTCAATGCTAGCTAAGAATCCTTTGCTAACTAACTCAGTTCTGAACTGCTCCAACTCTTCGTACAAACTTGGTTGTTTCTCTCTTGATCATAGTGTTTAGCCTACAAGGCAATCTGCTAAGAGCATCCGCTACCACATTGGCTTTGCCGGGGTGATAGTGAATGTCAAGGTCATAATCCATGATTAACTCTATCCATCTCCTTTCCATCATATTGAGCTCCTTCTGAGTGAAAATATACTTCAAGCTCTTATGGTTGAGTAAATCTCACAGCGATTACCCATAAGATAATGACGCCATGCCTTCAATGCCAACACTACGGCTGCTAATTCAAGATCATGGGTCGGATAGTTCTGCTCGTGCTGCTTCAGTTGTCGAGATAGATAAGCTATGACCTTGCCTTCTTGCATCAATACACATCCGGGACCATCTTGGATGCATCACAATACATCAAACGGCTTCTTGATGTATGGCATGATCAATATTGGGGCTGAAATCAATCTCTTCTTCAGCTCCTGAAAACTGGCTTCACATTTGTCGGTCCATTCAAACTTCTTGTCCTTCTTCAACAATTGGGTCATGGGTCTGGCGATGCTCGAAAATCCTTCTACGAACTTGCGGTAATATCCCGCTAATCCGAGAAATGCATGGACTTGGGTTTGAGTGGTTGGGGCTTCCGATTCTTCGACATCTTTGATCTTGGCGGGATCAACAGAGACTCCTCCTCCGACAGACACAATTTGTCCTAGGAATCGTACTTCTTTCAGCCAAAACACTCACACTTGCTAAACTTGGCATATAACTGATGCTCTCTCAGGTTTTTAGGATGGTTCTCAAATGTTGCTCATGCTCTTCTTCTGACTTGGAGTAGATAAGGATGTCGTCGATGAATACAACTACAAACTTATCTAGGAAATTCATAAAGATCTTATTCATGAGATTCATGAAATAAGCAGGGGCATTGGTTAATCCAAAAGACATAACTATATACTCGTATAAACCATAGCGAGTAGTAAAGGCGGTCTTTGGAATATCCGTTGCATAAATCTTAAGTTGGTGATAACCAGTCCTAAGATAAATCTTTGAGAATACCTGAGCTCCAGTCAACTGATCAAATAGATCCTCTATCTTTGGCAAAGGGTACTTGTTCTTGATGGTGACGTCATTCAACTTTCCGTAATCTGTGCACAAACGATTGCCTCCATCTTTCTTGTTGACGAATAACACTGGTGATCTCCATGGCGATGCGCTTGTTGAATCAAGCCTTTTTCTAACATGGCATCCAACTACTTCTTCAGTTCCACTAATTCTGAGGGGTTCATGCTATAGGGTCTCTGGGCTATGGGTCCGGTTCCGGGGATTAATTCGATAATGAACTCAATATCCCTATCTGGGGGCATACCTGGCAATTCATCTAGGAATACGTCGGGGTATTCACAGACTACTCTGACCTGGTCAATGGTGGGCAGGGCTACACTCTTGTTGCACTTGAATTGACGGGGTAAGGTTTCAGAGATATGCTCTACTGTTACTCCAGAGCTACTGGTCATGGTGGTGGCTTTCTTAGCACTGTCTATCAGTCCTTTATGCCTTGACATCCAGTCCATACCTAGTACTACTTCCAATCCTTTGGTTCCAAGTACAATTAGGTTGGCATAAAAATCTATCCCATGTATTCTGATAGGCACAGCTTTGCAAATTTTTCTAGATTTGGTTGTTGAACCGGGGATTTGAACTATCATGACATGCTTCAGGTTGGTTGGGTGAATCTTACTAGTGCATGCAAATCTCTTCGGTGACAAATGAATGCAATGCTCCCGAATCAAACAACACTCTTGCTAAAACTGAGTTGACAGAAAACATACCCAGCACTACGTCTGGCGCTTCTTGGGCTTCTTCTGCACTCATGTGGAAGAGACGACCGTTGCGGTTGTGAGGGTTCCCTGGGGCAAATCTTCTCCCTGGTTGAACACGACACTGCTGTTGAGCTGGGGCATTCACATTGGCATTGGCGGCAGTCTTCTTGGGACACTCATTGGAATGGTGACCCTTCACTCCACACTCGAAACAAGTGATCTAGGACTTGTCCTTTACTGTGACAGGCACATCATTGCTGCCAGTTCTGGGTGCAGTGTTGTTGTTGTTGTTGTTGGCCTTGGGAGGTGCACGGTTTAAATGTTGGCATTGTCGGAGTTGTGATTGTTTCCTCCGGACTTCACATTGCCTCCGCTACGGTTGGGGTAGCTTGGGCGAGACATTGGGGTCGATTGTTCCTTGGTGCATATCCTGGTGAGGGGTTAGGACGTACTTCTGGTGACTGCTGGATCCAGATTGCTGCATCATACGATGCTTGCGGTTGTTATTTGCCTGGTTAATCTTCCCTCCATCTGAATGGCAGAGGCGACTAACTCTTCGAGGTCCTGGAAACGGATGTTGACAAGGACAGTCTGCATCTCATCATGCAATCCGTTCAAAAAATCTCCTTCTTCTTGGCCTCCGCGTTGATCTCATCAGGTGCATATCTGGCAAGCGATAGGAATCTATCACGGTACTCCACCACAGTCATTCTGCCTTGCTTCGAGTTGCGGAATTCATCCCTCATTCTGTTGACTAGACCCTGTGGCACGTGGGTGCAGCTGAACTTGACTTTGAATGCTTCCCATGTCATCACTTGACCATGGTTCATGTTGCGGATACTAGTCCACCAAGCTCTTGCATCTCCCGCCAGATAGTGGTGGCGAAGAGACCTTTCTCGTTGTCATCAACTCCTGCACTTCTAATTGTTTTCCATTGTCTACAACCGGTCATCAGCATCTAATGGGTTTTTAGCTTGTGTTAAAGATTGGGGGATGGGTGTTCTGAAAGTTTTTGAGTTTGGATC
>CAJUXJ010000674.1:0-13504 GCA_910589775.1 Avena eriantha | reverse complement strand
AGATGCGGAGAATGTCATGAAGGCAGAGTCATGTGGGCGAGCTATGGTGGTTTGAGTCTTATGGCGATGAGGATCTGGCTTGTATATCTGTGACTCGCAACAGCGTCTGTTAGAGGGGACGACATCACAGGAGGAGTTCACAGTCTTACCTTGCAGGGTGAAAACCCAAGGTCTGGCCTTCATTGGTTGTGCCTGGCAATGGCCTTGCAGAAGGCATTGCTTTGCGAGCGAGAACTTTCTCCAGGATGAAAACCTAAGATCTTTGATCGGGCGATGACAGCGTTTGTGCACTGTTTCCTTCTTGGAGGCGTCGCTTTTGGAGGGGTTGGACTTCCGGTGTTGTTTTGGTGGTGGTAGTGTCGCTGCTGTTAAGGATCAGATTCCTGCAGTGGGACTTTTCTTTTTTGTAATTCTTCTTTTTTTCGGCTGTGTGCATCCGTATTGCTAATATGATATGCGTTATTGTAGAGACTAGGTGTAATTGGTATCCGTGTGATATTAATATATGCTCATTTAAAAAAAAAGCATGCACTGAAATCTACCGGTAGACGCAACCAAACAGGTACACCATACCTCATGTGATGGAAGCACTTGGCGTCCTAAGCATGATCTGCCTCATGTACGCTTTCGTGATTATCTTGGATCGTGGCATGGCAGTAGTTGCTTCAGCGCAGCCGCGATGGTAAACTCGTCCGGCCGGCCAGAGTCACGAGACCAGAGCTGTTGCGTGAAGTCCGCCACCCTCCTTCGCCCCGCAGCCACTCATTTGCTGTTGGTGGCGTCGCCTCTTTCGCTCCCGCTATCCGCTGTGGTGGTACTCATCGTCGTCTTTTGCTGACCCATGACTTTCTCGCCAAAAACGCTGCAGATGAGCTCGCTTGCGTGTCTGACAGCTCGGAACTCTCAATTTCCATTGATTTGGATCGAATTTATGCAGGTCAACTTGCTCATGTATTTAAAGGCCGAGGGAAGGTCCTGGTCAAGATACTCAAGTTTCGATCAATTTCTTATCTGACACGGTCATGATCTCCGTAAGTTAAAACAAAATCGAACTGGGTTATTCATCGTAGCACATATGGACTTTGTATATTAGTGCACTTAATTTTAACGTGGACTCTATATATCCATGACTGTCTAAAAAGATTCTATTTAGACGCTTAATTTTTGCAGCCATTTGTCTATAGGTAGGATGTCTACATTGGCTCTCTATTTTTTTAATAATTTTATAGCTACACATTCAAATGTCAGTTAGCATCATCTACATTTCTGTTTCCCATAAGTTCAGATAACCTTCTTCAGTCCTTCCATATGCAAATAATTATTTGACACAAACACCAACATTAAGTTAGCATTTAGCAAGGAGTAGCACAAAATTCAGTTAGCATCGTCTACAAATCACTGCAAAATAACAACTAACCAGTAGCTCCAAAATTCAGTTATATATTGCACTAAAATTCAGCAGCAAAACATAGCAGTAGCATTACAGTAACAGTCTAACCCCACACGACACCCCACGAGAAGTAGCAGTAGTAAACATTTTCTGTCTACCCAACGAGCAGTAGCAGCTGCAGGACACGCACACGCTCGTCGGAGACGGAACACGGGCAGAAGACGGACGCGTTCTCTACTCAGCAATTGCCGCGGTAGTCGATAAAAGATCGCAACAAATGCACGGGGAGGGACGGACCAGAGGTTGCGCCAGTCTCCTCGCCGGTCTTCCTCACTGTGGAGTTCCAGGCCATGCCGCCTACGCTTCGGCAATGTGGCCTACGCATCGGCCATGGGATCGAGGGAGACCACATCCGCGCGGCCAAATTGGAGAGCATCAAAAAGGTGAAACGACCGTGAGAGTGGTTGAGCTAAGATGCGGGGATTGACGGCGGTTTGTTCCTGTTTCCCCGATGGATGAGGAACATAGCGCAGCACCGCTCGTTGGACCTTCTCCTCTTCATCGTCCTCTTTGAGTAGAGGAACCGACAGGAGAAAAAAATCCAGACCGGACGCCCCGGTGCTCGACCCTGGCCTCTTGCGCGACGCCGGAAGCCGCCTAGCTCTCCCCTGCATCCCGATGGCTGACGCCGCCCCGAGCATCCCATCCTCCGACGACCGGATTCTTCTTCTCCCCCGCTTCTCAGTCGCCCATCCTCCGTCTTGCGCGGGCAGACTCGCGACGCTGGAAGCCGCCTAGCTCTCCCCTGCATCCGATCGGATTCTCCCCCTGTGCTGCTTCTCAGCCGCCCATCCTCTGTCTTGCGCGGGCAGACTATCGACACCAAAGCGAACGAACCCGTGGAGGTAACTAAGCAGTGGCAGGACCGGGTAATTTGGTCCAACTTCAGGAGCAAAACGGTCTTTTCTGGACGGACGGCGGACATAAACCTTCCTTTTTTATTATTAGGTATAGATTCAGGGGCAAAACGGTCTTTAGACAGATGGTGGACATAAACCTTTCGTTCTTTATTATTAGGTATAAACTAGCACAAATGTCCGTCCGATGCTACAGATTGATTTTTACTATTTGACTATCTCGTGTGACCTCAGTGCCGCTCATATCTCCCATGGTAGCCAGTGTCTTCGCTGGTGCAGGTGACACCCTTGCCTCGCGTGACCACTATGGAATAACGACCGGTCCTTCACGACTGCAATCGTTGTTCGTAGACCTGACCACTATCGACCTAGCACGCCTCCTTCACATCTGTGGTTGGTTCGGGATGTGTCTTGCAGATAGCTCCTATGTGCTCGCCAATCTACATGGGTCCCATGACATGTCCATCTACAAAATTGTCACATATATCTTAAGATGAACATTACTTGTAGTTACCAAGTAGATTGTTGTTAAGACAATCCTTTTGATGATGTATAGAGAGACATGGCCATTAAACTCACTGATATTGTGTGGTTAATAAAGTTCCCTTAACTTTCTCCTTGTCGATATAAAAAAACTCCTTGTGTTCTGTAGGGGCTTGTTTATTGCAGTGGATTACTGAGTATTGCAGATTACTACCCCAAGTGTTTTGGGTGAAATACTCCAGTCACCCAATCCCTTTCAATCCTCTTCCACGACAATTCCCTCTCTTCAAAAATGTTGTTTTGCAAGCAGGGATTGATACACTGGACTAATCAGTCTTGTGCAGTTGAGTAACAAAGATTCAATTTTTATTTGTGTTCTAGGCACAAAATTCAGCAGCACTTCATCACAACAGCATTACACGAATGTAGCATCCCAACTGTCTAACAATTGTAATGCTACTTGTCCTAGTAAGATATTGGCTACTTCATATATATTATTGTTGCATCATAATTATATCATGCTCATGTCATCATGCCACCTTGCATTTGAGCATCATATAAAATCCTTTTCTTTGGTTCTTCTCTCATATACATTATTAATTATATTTGCCTCTTGAAATTGTATTTGGTTATTGATATATTGTCTAAATGCCCAAGTTGAGTTGGTGGCATATCTTTTATTTCCATTCCACCACCTCTCTCTTCCACCACCTTATAATCCCACCATCCATATTAACCATGAGCTTATTTTTCTTTTCTTTTGCTATTTATATTCTAGCTCATGTGGGTTGGGGTGGATCTAGTCCATTAAATTCCTTTGCTTGGCTTTATTCCATTTCTTGGAAATGCATAAGAATAATGCCATCATATTATTATTGTTTTCACAAAATAAATAATGGCATTATTATTTTGCATGGGCCATGCAAGCTTCTTCACCACCTTTTACTCCATTGGATTTTCTTTGGATTTAATGGATCCTATCTTGGGAAAACACCTCCTACCATTCCACCCCCCATAGTCTCACCCACATCTCTTCTTTTATTTAACTTTCTTCATGCATGATCTTATGAGGACCTTCTCCACCTATTCCTTCCTTCCTCTTTCTTTCTTGTTTTCTCTTCCACATTAGCTCAAGCAAGATCAAGCTCCATGGTCCTCCTTGTTTTGTCCTTATAAACAAAAATTAAACCTAAATGCCTAATAAAATCTAAACCTAGCTTCTCTCTTATTATTCTTTTACACCTAATTTACACTAAACCCTAAGCCTCTCTCTCTCTCTCTCTAGCAAGACCTCCATGCCAAGCCCCCTCTCTCTCCCTGGCCACACCCCAGCCACTCCTCTATCTAACCTAAGCAAAACCCTAACCCTAGCCCATGTCTACCTAGCCCGAGCTATTCTCCCTCTCCTTTCTCTCTTCTCTCTACCTCGTGCCAGCCCCACCCTGCAGCTACGCCACCCGCCCCCACCCAGCCGCCCTCCTGCCGCGCCCAGCCCCAGGACAAGCCCCAGCTCCCCCCACGTGCTCGAGGAGAAGAAAAAAGGTGGCACCGAGGCCACCTTTATATACCCCTGCCACGACTGCTTCTCCTCCCTCTCCCTCCTTTTTCCTCCTACCACACGGCTCTCTGGGCTCGCCCAGATCTGCCTGAGCCGCCCCCCTCCTTCTCTCTTCTTCTTCCCTCTCCGACCACAACACCTGCCGCTGGTCGCTGCCAGCACCCACCTCGTCCCCATCGTTCCGTCCGAGCAGCACGACCTGGAGGTGGCCTGGAAGACCGAGGGCCGTCCACTGCATCACCCCGCACACGCTGACGCGAAGGAGAAGCTCCCAGGGCCGCCAGATCCTCGCCGTCCGGATGAAACCCTAGCCGCCGGAGCGCTAGCGATCTCGCCGCTCCGCCGCTCCTCGCTCTCGCTCTGATCCGAGCCTGCCGTCAAGCCGCGGTGAGTCTCTCTCCCTCCCGGACATGCTCCGCCTCGTCTATCCGCCCTAGCCCCGCCGTTTGTTTCGTCGAACGCCCGCCGCGCGCTAGAGCTCTCGCCGGCGTCTGCAGCTTTACCGCGCCGCAGCGAGCTTAACTAGGCCCCCGCCATCCTCCTGACAGCTACCCGAGCCAGCCGCACCGGTTAGCCCCTCCGCACGCACGCCCGCGTCCCGGGATCGATAAGCCCCCCAACTTTTTTGACTCCTGCAACCCGCGCTCCTAGAGACCCCACCTGCCAGTCGCCCTAGCCATCTTGCAGGAAGCCCCTCCGCTTTTCGTGCCGTAAACCCCAGTCCATCCAGCGAGTCCCCACCTGTCAGCCTCAGCCATCTTCACGCTGTCACGTGGGCCTGCGTCAGTTGGCCCCACCCCGCAGTCTCAGTGGCTAGCCAGAGCCCGGTGACAAAAGTATTTTCCCCGCGCACGTGGCCTAGTCAGCGCAAGGCCCACCCGTCAGTGACTGGGGCTGATTTCGCGCGGGGTAACAAAAGTATTTTTCCTGTGTCTGTTTTTAATTAAACCTTTCCAAATTGATTAAATTCAAATCAGATTCAAATAATTTTTAAAATACAAATCCAAATAATACAAGTAATATATGTTTTGGAATCAGAAAAATGTGAGGAATTCAAATATGCCCTTCAAAATATGTTTTGAACACTTTAAATTTCGAGATGATTAAAATTACAATAAAATGCCATTTTCCTTAATTAATTAATAACTTTTGTTTTATAACTCCAAATTTGACAAATAATATGTCTAAATCGATCAGTGCGACGAGCCCGTTCTATCTATGCAGTCCTTGTTCTGAATTGAAGCATGCATCATGTTGTTATTAAAAATCTGAACTGTTTATGACAATAAAACTTGGTTAAATAAATAATAAAATGCTTTATTTCTTGCAACCACACCTCACCTTTGCCATGCTACTTTAATGCCATGCAAATTGTGCATCATTCATCATGGCATGCTTGTTTGCTTGTCGCATTTTAATTCATATGCTTGTGCACTTTATTTATGTGGCCCTTGTTTGTTTGGTTCTTCTTCGAATAGACGCCTATAGGAGAATTACCAGGAATCACAGGAGTACTACCCAGATCAATCTCTCTCGCTTCAACTGAGCTGCCAGGCAAGCACTACCACATGCTTGCATACATACAGTACCTATTGCCTCTATCTTATTCTTGCATCATCGAGTCGCAATTGCATTAAATTGAATCCCAAGTACTGCATAGCCTTTACTTTTAAACCCCACCGAAGCTTGTTCCTCCATCCCATGAGCCAGTACTACAGGAGTTGTTTGAGCCATGCGAGTCGTAGAAAAGCATGAGTAGGGTATGTGAGTGTCTGATGAATAATGAGGTACCTAAACAACTTAACCTGAGTAGTAATGGGATAACTAATGAAAGGCAACCGGTGAGCAATATCTGCTATTTGGTTTTTCATGCTCACTTGTGTCCCGTAGGACCCCGAGTACTTGATTCCTGTTCCTTGACTATTCGCACTATCCACATCCGGGAGGCCTTATGGACCCCCCCCTGAGCCAGAGCTTGATTCATTCTTATTTCTTGGGGCCACAATTAGTTTGGGGCTTTATTACTATCCTGTACTTATGCCATGTTACTTTTATTAAGATTGTGCGTGGAGCACCTGTACTGTTTTGGATCGTGACACGTTTTCGCTGTATCGACAAGCCCAGTCACATTTTCGGGTTCCCAGTCGTTTACCGCTGTCCACACAAACCTTGGTCCGTCTCGGAGCCGGCCATTTCGTTGCGGGTAGCTTAATGGGGTGGCCCCCTGAAATATTTCTGAATCCTGTGATTGCTTTGTCGTGAATGCCTCGTTGGGTTTTGATTTGGTTTTTCCGAGGTTGATCGAGTGTGTGTTGCTATTCGTGCACCCCTGCAGGGTAAATCTTTCTGAAAGCCGTGTCCGCGGTTATGGACTACTTGGAGCACAGTTTTCGATCATAGACAAGTATAACTAAAGTACCGCTTTTAAATTGACTAAGTACCTGACTAGTAACATAGTGCAATACTCATGGAATGGTTAATAAAACTGCCAACGGATGATGGGGGTGTTCGTTCCGCTCCTCGTTGGTAAGCGAGGAGGAGGATGGATCTGTTAATTATACTGTTATAACTGTTGTTCTTATTATCACGCGGACTTCCGTCTATCATTGGTTAGGCGGAAGGTTAGCGAGTATCTATAGAATTGTTAGGTATTATCTTTTGCTGCAATTGCGTCACCCCAGGTTGTGTCCCCTTTAGCGGCATAAAGACTTGCTGAGTACCCCTAGGGTCTCACACGATAATTGTTTGATTCAGATGAACAGGTGTACCCGCAAGATGGATACTGGGTGGAAGAGACAGATGATGTTGGCAACGATCATTCGGTGTAGAGATTCCGGGAACGGGGATCCGTGTGATCTGTGGGCGGGATGTGTTTATTTATGGGGCATCTTATGCCAATTTGCTTCTTATCCGTACTCGGATCTTTTTTTCCGCTTCCCCGCCTGATACTCTGATGTGTGATGTATGAGGAGCTATCCTAAATTATTATATCTATCTAGGACATTTGGATCTTGCCGTATGGCGTTGCAATATTTCTATTTCTTTTAGATGGAATGGCTCTGAGGACTGTTGTATGTGGCTTGCATACATACTCATTTGTGTATGTAGTTGATCCCTTCGCCTGCCGATTACGCCGCTCGTTCTTGTCCCATTGTCTGAAAGTGGTTAGGACGGCCGAAAGGTCTACCGTGAGTGGCCCTGGGCCCCACCGTACTATTTTAACCACTTTCGTTCATCCAGGCATTAACTAAGAGCGTAATTCACCGAGGTAGTTACAATTGGTATCAGAGCCATCCCGCCTTCAGGGTCTCAGCCAAAATGGTCGTTGTCAGTCTAGCAAATATTTTGGTAGTTATGTATACTAGGGAAAAACAAAGCGTGAGAGTAGGACTGCTTCCATTTTTCTTCTTACCCACCCACCCACCCTTTTTTCTGGTAAGGAAGTGTAACGTTTCAATCCTCTTCTAAAATTCAAACTAGGATTCACGTGTTCTGGGTTCCGTAGTACCATAGGTTGTGTTGTGTGTGTGTGTGAATTCCTTGTCTATCTGCCTTTTGGTTATCAACTGTTGGTACATTCCATACCGACAGGCCTTTGTAAACCGACGCGATCTATTCTGATTCGTTGTACACCGATGCGATCTATCTTACTCTTTGTTATCCGACGTTATCTTGTTGGGGTGTTCTTTCCGTAGTTACCAATCTTTAGGTTCATCTTAAGAAGAAGGTGTTGGGATATGTGTTTTACTGATTCATGTGCGGAGTAATGATTTGAGTGCGGGATGGAGTCGCGACCATACCACTACTTTTGTCATTTGCTTTTGTATATTGAACTAGTAGAGTTACTAATCTTGATTCGTTAAGTGGTTTTGCGCATATAGTGGTATTTTAATGCCAAATTTGCGGAATTTTTTCTTTGTTAGTTGTGTACCACACTCCTTGTTCAGTCGTGTGTGTTATGCTTAATATCTTCTAGTTGCCTTGAACTTTGTTGATATTTTAATATCATCTCAGTGAATTGCATTCTTTAATCTTGATTAATTCCATTTTGGTACTATTTTGGATTATTATCATTCTCCATTATAGTACTGACTTGTGTTTTATATCAATCACAGGATGGCACCACCACGCCGTTCTGAGGAGGACATACCACCTGAACTTGGGGCTGCTTTGGCAAGTATTGCAAATGCTTTGGGCACTATGCAGCAGAACCAGCAGCGCTTCGAGGAAAGCGTGAGGAGGAATGAGTTTGTTCCGCTACCTCCACCTCCCAAGCGAGGAGACATCAAGAGTTTTCTCAAGTTCAACCCACGCCAATTTGAGGTGTCTGATCAGCCACTTGATGCGGATGATTGGCTTCGTGAAGTGTCAAGGTTGCTGATGACTGCGGATGTTCCCGAGCAAGAATGGGTCAAGTGTGCTACTCACCTTCTGAAGGGAGATGCAGCTCTCTGGTGGGAAAATTACCTCAAGGCAGATCTTTCTGGTTTTCAGCCTACTTGGGAGCGGTTCACTGCTGCTTTCAAAGAGCAATATCTGTCAGAAATTGTCATGGAAAGGATGAAGGAAGTGTTTCTCAACCTCAAGCAGGGCACTGACAATGTCAACACCTACATCAGAAACTTCATGAACCTTTCTCGTTATGGTGGCGATGAGATCTCTGATGACAAGAAGAAGCAAAAGAGGTTCGGCAAGGCCTCAATGCTTCCATCAAATATGCAATCACTCATGCAAGGCCGGCATCTTTTCTGGAACTTCAACACACAGCTCTGCAGGAAGAAGCAAGTAGGCAAGTGTTTGAGGAGTCAAAGAAACACAGCCGTGATACAACAAGCTCTTCTGCTATGACAGCTCCTTCTAAGCGTCGTGTCTGGGTTCCTAACACCCCACCGTCGCTCCCTGCTCCACCAAGACCTTCAAGCTACGCACCAAGGCCAACCCTTCACTGCTGCTCCCAGGGGCTACAACCACAACTACCCTGGAGCGCCTGGCGGAGTCCCTGGCTACGTTGCTCCACGTCCACCTGGTGCTTGCTATACTTGTGGAAACACTGGGCATCAGCACTGGAATTGTCCATGAACAACAAAGCTCTTCCACCACCACCTCCAAGACCTGCGGCAAGTGCTCCTATGATTCGTGCACCTCCACCTCGGGCTCTCAACATCAACACTAAGCCGGGGTCTACGGTTGCTCGTGCCAACTGTGTCAACGCCGCTCAAGCTGAGCATGCACCTGGAGTTGTCATGGGTATGCTTTCTGTTAACTCAGTTCCTGCACGAGTTTGTTTGATTCTGGTGCTTCGCATTCTTTTGTTTCTCACAAGTTTGCTCATGAGCAAGATCTGGCTATGGTTCCCTTATTACATTACACCGTCTTGTGGTACAATCTCCTGGGTCAAACATGAGGGCTGCTCATATCAGCCATGACAATCAAATTGAGATTGGTGCTCTTCTTTCCGGCTTCCTTAATTATTCTGGGCAATTCTGATATTGATGTTATCTTGGGCATGGATTGGTTGACAGCAAATGCAGCTGTGATTGATTGTGCTGAACGTTCGGTTTCTCTGAAAATTCCTGAAGGCCATATAGTCTATTCTCCAAGTCTGACTCCTGCAATTCAGCTTTATTCTTTGGCGGCTCTGAATGATGATGCTATGGAAGGTATTCAGAGTGTTCCTGTAGTTTGTGAGTTTCCAGATGTCTTTCCTGAAGAGTTGCCAGGTATGCCTCCGGATCGTGAGGTTGAGTTTGTCATTGAACTTGAACCTGGTACCGCTCCTATCTCCAAGCGGCCTTATAAAATGGGTCCTGCTGAGTTGGCTGAACTTAAGCGTCAGTTGGATGAACAAGAGAAGTTGGGTTTCATTCAGCACAGTACTTCTTCTTGGGGTAGCCAACCATCTTTGTGAAGAAGCGAGACAAGACTGATAGACTTTGTGTTGACTATCGGGCACTCAATGCTAAAACATCAAGAATAAATATCCCCTTCCGCGGATTAATGATCTCTTCGATCAGCTAGCTGGAGCTGTGGTATTCTCTAAGCTTGATTTGAGAAGTGGTTATCATCAAATCAAGATTCGCAAGGAAGATGTTCCCAAAACAGCTTTCACCCACCCGCTATGGCCTGTATGAGTACACGGTCATGTCTTTCGGTCTCACCAATGCACCTGCCACCTTCTCGAGGCTTATGAACTCGGTTTTCATGGAGTATCTTGATAAGTTCGTTGTGGTCTATCTGGATGACATTCTAGTCTATTCTAAGTCTAAGGAAGAACATGAAGAACACCTTCGGTGTGTCCTAAACAAGCTTCGTGAGAACCGCCTGTATGCAAAGTTCTCCAAGTGTGAATTTGGCTGCCTCAAGTCACCTACCTTGGTCACGTCATCTCTGCCAAGGGCATTGCCGTCAACCCAGAAACTATTAAGACAATTATGGACTGGCTTCCACCACATAATGTCAAAGAAGTCCGGAGTTTCCTTGGTTTGGCTAGTTACTACTGCCGTCGCTTCGTTCAAATTTCTCGAAGATTGCGAAGCCTCTTACCGATCTCCTCAAGAAAGGCAAGAAATACCTTTGGACTCCTGCATGTCAAGCAAGCTTTGAAACACTCAAAGAGAAGCTCACTTCCACACCAGTCTTGGTTCCTCCAGATACATCAAAGCCTTTCCATTTTCTGTGATGCTTCATTGCAAGGATTGGGTGCGGTCCTTATGCAAGAAAAGCAAGTTGTTGCTTATGCATCTCGTCAGTTGAAGACGCATGAGATCAACTATCCTACACATGACCTCGAACTCGCAGCAGTTGTCTTTGCTTTGAAAGTATGGAGGCATTACTTGCTTGGCAACCGTTGTGAGATCTTTTGATCACAAGAGTCTGAAGTATATCTTCACACAGCCTGATCTCAACCTTCGTCAGAGGAGGTGGATTGAAACAATCAATGATTTCGATTTGACCATCAACTACACCCCGGAAAAGCTAATGTCATGGCAGATGCTCTCAGCCGAAAAGCTTATGTCAACAACCTCATGGTGGAAGAACAACAACCTCTCTTGTGCGAGGAATTCCGCAAGCTCAACCTTGAAATTGTGGATCAAGGTATCTTCTGAACCTTCTAGCAACACCTCTCTTGGAAGAAAAGGTCCGTTCCATTCAGCTTGGTGATCCTTACACTAAAAAGATCATCTCCAACATTCAGCTTCCGAAGTATGAGTCTTTCCACGTAGATGACCAAGGCACTCTTTTCTTTGAACACCGGATGTTTGTTCCGAACTACCCGGGTTTAAGAGAGCAAGTTCTCAAGGAGGCGCATGATTCTGTTCTTTCTATCCACCCTGGAAGCACTAAGATGTACATGGACTTGAAAACACAATATTGGTGGCCTGGTTTGAAACGATATTGTGCCAAGTATGTCTCAGAGTGTGATGTTTGTCGCAGAGTTAAAGCTGTCCATCAGAAACCTTCCGGTCTTCTACAGCCATTGAAGCCTCCGGAATGGAAATGGGAGAAAGTAGAGATGGACTTCATCACTGGTTTTCCAAGGTCGCAGAAGGGCAACAATGCAATCTTTGTTGTCATTGACAGGCTTTCCAAAGTAGCTCACTTCTTTCCAGTCAAGGAAACAATTTCTGCAATTCAGTTGGCTGAGCTCTATATCAACAGAATTGTCTCTCTGTATGGAGTTCCTCTTGAGATCAGTTCAGACCGTGGAAGCATCTTCACTTCCAAGTTCTGGGGAAGTTTCCAAAATGCTTTGGGAACAAAACTAAACTTCAGCACAGCTTACCACCCTCAGTCGCAAGGACAAGTTGAAAGGATCAATCAGATTCTAGAAGATATGCTCCGTGCTTGCGTTATCTCTTTCGGCATGAAGTGGGAAGAATGTCTTCCTTATGCTGAATTCTCTTACAACAACAGCTTCCAGAAAAGTCTAAAGATGGCACCATTTGAGGCTCTCTATGGTCGCAATGCAGAACTCCGATTGGTTGGTCGGGCGCAGGTGAAAGAATATTGTTTGGCCCCGACATTGTAACTCAAGCGGAGGAGAAAGTTCACATCATTCTGAAAATCTGAAGATTGCTCAAAGTCGCCAGAAGAGCAATTATGACAGAAAGCACACAGACATGGAGTATGTCCCTGGTGATCTCGTTTACCTTCGTGTCACTCCCATGAGAGGCACGCACCGTTTTGGTATCAAAGGAAAGCTGGCTCCTAGATACATCGGTCCCTTCAAAATTCGTGGAAAAGAGGAGAAGTTGTTGCTTATGCTCTTGAGCTCCCTGAACAACTCAAAGTCCATGATGTTTTCCACATCTCTCAACTCAAGAAGTGCTTCAAGGATCCCGGCAGGACCGTGGACCATGAACTCATCAATCTCCAAGAAGATCTGTCTTATCAAGAACACCCCACAAAATTCTTGAAGTCGCAGAAAGAAGGACTCGCAACAAGTCCATCAAGTTCTGCAAGGTGCAGTGGTCGCACCATTCCGTTGATGAAGCCACCTGGGAACGTGAAGATGAGCTCCGTGCCAAGTATCCTACCCTCTTTGAGTCTTCTTCTTCCTAGAATCTCGGGGCGAGATTCCTGTTTAGTGGGGAGAGTTGTAGCATCCCAATTGTCTAACAATTGTAATGCTACTTGTCCTAGTAAGATATTGGCTACTTCATATATATTATTGTTGCATCATAATTATATCATGCTCATGTCATCATGCCACCTTGCATTTGAGCATCATATAAAACCCTTTTCTTTTGGTTCTTCTCTCATATGCATTATTAATTGTATTTGCCTCTTGATATTGTATTTGGTTATTGATATATTGTCTAAATGCCCAAGTTGAGTTGGGGGCATATCTTTTATTTCCATTCCACCACCTTCTCTTCTCACCACCTTATAATCCCACCATCCCATAACCATGAGCTTGTTTTTCTTTTCTTTTGCTATTTATTTCTAGCTCATGTGGGTTGGGGTGGATCTAGTCCATTAAATCCTTTGCTTGGCTTTTTCCATTTCTTGGAATGCATAAGAATAATGCCATCATATTATTATTGTTTTCACAAATAAATAATGGCATTATTATTTTGCATGGGCCATGCAAGCTTCTTCACCACCTTTTTACTCCATTGGATTTTCTTTGGATTTAATGGATCCTATCTTGGG
>CAJUXJ010000673.1:24176-67152 GCA_910589775.1 Avena eriantha | reverse complement strand
AAAGAAGACACGTGCAATGACTCTATTGGTTGTTTAGGAAAAGAACACACATGCAATGCCTCTGGTGGATCCATGTGGTTTAGGAAAGGAACACACATGCAATGACTCTAGTGGAGGTTCAGCAAAGAACACATATGCAATGACTCAGGTGGTGGTTTAGGAAAGGAACACACATGCAATGACTCTGTTGGATCCATGTGGTTTATGAAAGGAACACACATGCAATTACTCTAGTGGTGGTTTACGAAAAGAACACACATGGAATGATTCTAGTGGATTCATGTGGTTTAGGAAAAGAAGACACATGCAATGACTCTATTGGTGGTTTAGGAAAAGAACACACATGCAATGACTCTGGTGGATCCATGTGGTTTAGGAAAAGAACACACATGTAATGACTCTAGTGGTGGTTTAGAAAAAGAACACACATGGAATGACTTTGGTGCATTAATGTGGTTTAGGAAAGTAACACACATGCAATGACTCTAGTGGATCCATGTGGTTTAGGAAAGGAACACACATGTAATGACTCTAGTGGTGGTTTAGTAAAGGAACACACATGCAATGACTCTGGAGGATCCATGTGGTTTACGAAAGGAACACACATGTAATGACTCTGGTGGTGGATTAGGAAAAGAACACACATGCAATGCCTCTAGTGGATCCGTGTGATTTAGGAAAATAACACACATGCAATGACTCTCGTGGAGGTTCAGGAAAAGAACACACATGCAATGACTATAGTGGTGGTTTAGGAAAGGAACACACATGCAATGACTCTGGTGGATCCATGAGGTTTATGAAAGGAACACACATGCAATAACTCTAGTGGTGGCTTAGCAAAAGAACACACATGGAATGACTCTGGTGGATTCATGTGGTTTAGGAAAAGAAGACACATGCAATGACTCTATTGGTGGTTTAGGAAAAGAATACACATGCAATTACTTTGGTGGATCCATGTGGTTTAGGAAAAGAACACACATGTAATGACTCAGGTGGTGGTTTAGGAAAAGAACACATATGAAATGACTCTGGTGCATTAATGTGTTTTAGGAAAAGGAACACACATGCAATGACTCTAGTGGATCCATGTGGTTTAGTAAAAGAACGCATTTGCAATGACTCTGGTGGATCAATGTGGTTTAGGAAAGGAACACACATGGAATGCCTATGGTGGATCCATGTAGCTTAGGAAAGGAACAGACATGCAATGACACTGATGGTGGTTTAGGAAAAGAAAACGCATGCATTAAATCTGGTGGATCCATGTGGTTTATGAAAAGAATACACATGCAATGAGTCTGGTGATGGTTTAGGCGAATAACACACATGCAATGACTCTGGAGGATACATGTGGTTTAGGAAAGAACACACAAGCAATGACTCTGGTAGTGGTTTAGGAAAGGAACACACATGCAATGACTCTCGTGGATCCATGTGGTTTAAGAAAGGAACACATATGCAATGACTCTGGTGGTGGTTTAGGAAAAGAACACGCATGCAATGACTCTGGTGGATCAATGTGGTTTAGGTAAGGAACACACATGCAATGACTCTGGTGGATCATTTGGTTCAGGAAAGGAACACACATGCAATGACTCTGGTGGTGGTTTAGGAAAAGAACACACGCGCAATAATTCTGGTGGATCCATGTGGTTTAGGAAAGGAACACACATGCAATGACTTAGGTGGAGGTTTAGAAAAAGAACACACATGCAATGACTCTGGTGGTGGTTTAGGAAAGGAACACACATGCAATGACTCTCGTGGATCCATTTGGTTTGGGAAATGAACATACTTGTAGTCACTCTAGTGGATCAATGTGCTTTAGGAAAAGAACACACATGCAATGACTCTGGTGGATCCATTTTGTTTAGGAAAGGAACACATATGCAATGACTCTGGTGGATCCATGTGGTTTATGAATGGAACACACATGCAATGACTCTGGTGGTGGTTTAGGAAAGGAAAACACATGCAATGACTCTGGTGCATCCATGTGGTTTAGTAAAGGAAGACACATCCAATGACTCTAGTGGTGGTTTAGGAAAAGAACACACATGCAATGACTCTCGTGGATCAATGTGGTTTAGGAAACGAACACACATACAATGACTCTGGTGGTTTGGGAAAAGAACACACTTGCAATGACTCTGGTGGATCAATGTGGTCTAGGGCAAGAACACACATGCAATGACTCTTGTGGATCCATTATGGTTAGGAAAAGGAACACATATGCAATGACTCTGGTGGATCCTTGTGGTTTATGAATGGAATATACATGCAATGACTCTGGTGGATCCATGTGGTTTAAGAAAGGAACACATATGCAATGACTCTGGTGGTGGTTTAGGAAAAGAACACGCATGCAATGACTGTGGTCGATCAATGTGGTTTAGGAAAGGAACACACATGCAATGACTCTGGTGGATCTATGTGGTTTAGTAAAATAACACACTTGCAATGAATCTGGTGGATCAATGTGGTTTAAGAAAGGAACACACATGCAATGACTATGGTGGATCCATGTGGTTTAGGAAAGGAACACGCATGCAATGACTCTGGTGGTGGTTTAGGAAAGGAACACACATGCAATGACTCTCGTGGATCCATGTGGTTTAAGAAAGGAACACATATGCATTGACTCTGGTGGTGGTTTAGGAAAAGAACACGCATGCAATGACTGTGGTGGATCAATGTGGTTTAGGAAAGGAACACACATGCAATGACTCTCGTGGATCATGTGGTTCAGGAAAGGAACACACATGCAATGACTCTGGTGCTGGTTTAGGAAAAGAACAGACACGCAATGATTCTGGTGGATCCATGTGGTTTAGGAAGGGAACACACATGCAATGACTCTGGTGGAGGTTTAGAAAAAGAACACACATGCAATGACTCTGGTGGTGGTTTAGGAAAGGAACACACATGCAATGACTCTCGTGGATCCATTTGGTTTGGGAAATGAACATACTTGTAGTCACTCTAGTGGATCAATGTGCTTTAGGAAAAGAACACACATGCAATGACTCTGGTGGATCCATTTTGTTTAGGAAAGGAACACATATGCAATGACTCTGGTGGATCCATGTGGTTTATGAATGGAACACACATGCAATGACTCTGGTGGTGGTTTAGGAAAGGAAAACACATGCAATGACTCTGGTGCATCCATGTGGTTTAGTAAAGGAAGACACATCCAATGACTCTAGTGGTGGTTTAGGAAAAGAACACACATGCAATGACTCTCGTGGATCAATGTGGTTTAGGAAACGAACACACATACAATGACTCTGGTGGTTTGGGAAAAGAACACACTTGCAATGACTCTGGTGGATCAATGTGGTCTAGGGAAAGAACACACATGCAATGACTCTAGTGGATCCATTATGGTTAGGAAAAGGAACACATATGCAATGACTCTGGTGGATCCTTGTGGTTTATGAATGGAATATACATGCAATGACTCTGGTGGATCCATGTGGTTTAAGAAAGGAACACATATGCAATGACTCTGGTGGTAGTTTAGGAAAAGAACACGCATGCAATGACTGTGGTCGATCAATGTGGTTTAGGAAAGGAACACACATGCAATGACTCGGGTGGATCTATGTGGTTTAGTAAAATAACACACTTGCAATGAATCTGGTGGATCAATGTGGTTTAGGAAAGGAACACACATGCAATGACTATGGTGGATCCATGTGGTTTAGGAAAGGAACACGCATGCAATGACTCTGGTGGTGGTTTAGGAAAGGAACACACATGCAATGACTCTCGTGGATCCATGTGGTTTAAGAAAGGAACACATATGCATTGACTCTGGTGGTGGTTTAGGAAAAGAACACGCATGCAATGACTGTGGTGGATCAATGTGGTTTAGGAAAGGAACACACATGCAATGACTCTCATGGATCATGTGGTTCAGGAAAGGAACACACATGCAATGACTCTGGTGCTGGTTTAGGAAAAGAACAGACACGCAATGATTCTGGTGGATCCATGTGGTTTAGGAAGGGAACACACATGCAATGACTCTGGTGGAGGTTTAGAAAAAGAACACACATGCAATGACTTTGGTGGTGGTTTAGGAAAGGAACACACATGCAATGACTCTCGTGGATCCATTTGGTTTGGGAAATGAACATACTTGTAGTGACTCTAGTGGATCAATGTGGTTTAGGAAAAGAACACACATGCAATGACTTTGGTGGATCCATTTTGTTTAGGAAAGGAACACATATGCAATGACTCTGGTGGATCCATGTGGTTTATGACTGGAACACACATGCAATGACTCTGGTGGTGGTTTAGGAAAGGAACACACATGCAATGACTCTTGTGCATCCATGTGGTTTAGTAAAGGAAGACACATCCAATGACTCTAGTTGTGGTTTAGGAAAAGAACACACATGCAATGACTCTGGTGGATCAATGTGGTTTTGGAAACGAACACACATACAATGACTCTGGTGGATCCATGTGGTTTGGGAAAAGAACACACTTGCAATGACTCTGGTGGATCAATGTGGTGTAGGGAAAGAACACAAATGCAATGACTCTAGTGGATCCATTACGGTTAGGAAAAGGAACACATATGCAATGACACTGGTGTATCATTGTGGTTTATGAATGGAGTATACATGCAATGACTCTGGTGGTGTTTTAGGAAAGGAACACACATGCAATGACTATGGTGGATCCATGTGGTTTAGTAAAGGAAGAGACATGCAATTACTCCAGTGGTGGTTTAGGAAAAGAACACACATGCAATGACTCTGGTCGATCCATGTGGTTTAGGAAAAGAACACACATGTAATGGCTCTGGTGGTGTTTTAGGAAATGAACACACATGCACTGACTCTGGTGCATCAATGTGGTTTAGGAATGGAACACACATGCAATGACTCGGGTGGATCCAGTTGGTTTAGTAAAAGAACACACTTGCAATGAATCTGGTGGATCAATGTGGTTTAGGAAAGGAACACACATGCAATGACTATGGTGGATCCATGTGGTTTAGGAAAGGAACACGCATGCAATGACTCTGATGGTGGTTTACAAAAAAACACACATGCAATGAATCTGGTGGATCCATGTGGTTTAGGAAAAGAATACACATGCAATGACTCTGGTGGTGGTTTAGGAAAGGAACACACATGCAATGACTGTGGTGGTGGTTTAGGAAAGGAACACACATGCAATGACTCTGGTGGATCAATGTGGTTTAGGAAACGAACACACATGCAATGACTCTGGTGGATTCATTTGGTTTGGGAAAAGAACACACATGCAATTACTCTCGTGGATCAATGTGGTGTAGGGAAACAACACACATGCAATGACTCTGGTGGATCCATTTTGTTTAGGAAAGGAACGCATATGCAATGACTATGGTGGATCCATGTGGTTTATGAATGGAACACACATGCAATTACTCTGGTGGTGGTTTTGGAAAGGAACACACATGCAATGACTCTGGTGGATCCATATGGTTTAGTAAAGGAAGACACATGCAATGACTCTAGTGGTGGTTTAGGGAAAGAACAAACATGCAATGTCTCTGGTGGATCCATGTGGTTTAGGAAAAGAACACACATTTAATGACTCTGGTGGTGTTTTAGGAAAAGAACACACATGCACTGACTCTGGTGCATCAATGTGGTTTTGGAAAGGAACACACATGCAATGACTCTGGTGGATCCATATGGTTTAGTAAAAGAACACACTTGCAATGACTCTGGTGGGTCAATGTGGTTTAGGAAAGGAACACCCATTTAATGACTATGGTGGATCCATGTGTTTAGGAAAGGAACACACATGCAACGACTCTGATGGTGGTTTAGGAAAAGAACACACATGCAATGAATCTGGTGGATCCATGTGGTTTAGGAAAAGAATACACATGCAAGGACTCTGGTGATGGTTTAGGCAAATAACACACATGCAATGACTATGGAGGATCCATGTGGTTTAGAAATGGAACATACATGCAATGACTCTGGTGGTGGTTTAGGAAAGGAACACACATGCAATGACTCTAGTGGTGGTTTAGGAATGGAACACATATGCAATGACTCTGGTGGATCCATGTGGTTTATGAAAGGAACACACATGCAATGACTCTGGTGGTGCTTTAGGAAAAGAACACACATGCAATGACTTTGGTGGATCAATGTGGTTTAGGAAAGGAACACACATGCAATGACTCTAGTGGACCAAGTGGTTTACGAAAGGAACACACATTCAATAACTCTGGTGGTGGTTTAGAAAAGGAACACACATGGAATGACTCTAGTGGATCAATGTGGTTTAGGAAACGAACGCAGATGCAATGACTCTGGTGGATCCATGTAGTTTGGGAAAAGAACACACTTGTAGTGACTCTGGTGGATCAATGTGGTTTAGGAAAAGAACACACATGCAATGACTCTGGTGGATCCATTTTGTTTAGGAAAGGAACACATATGCAATGACACTGGTGGTGGTTCAGGGAAGGAATACACATGCAATGACTCTGGTGGATCCATGTGGTTTAGTAAAGGAAGACACATGCAATGATTCTAGTGGTGGTTTAGGAAAAGAACACACATGCAATGACTCCCGTGGATCAATGTGGTTTAGGAAGCGAACACACATGCAATGACTCTGGTGGATCCATGTGGTTTGGGAAAAGAACACACTTGCAATGACTCTCTTGGATTAATGTGGTGTAGGAAAAGAACACACATGCAATGACTCTGGTGGATCCATTTTATTTAGGAAAGGAACACATATGCAATGACTCTGGTGGATCCTTGTAGTTTATGAATGGAATAAACATGTAGTGAGTCTGGTGGTGGTTTAGGAAAGGAACACACATGCAATGACTCTGGTGGATCCATATGGTTTAGTAAAGGAAGAGACATGCAATGACTCTAGTGGTGGTTTAGGAAAAGAACACACATGCAATGACTCTGGTGGATCCATTTGGTTTAGGAAAAGAATACACATGTAATGACTCTAGTGGTGTTTCAGGAAAAGAACACACATGCACTGACTCTGGTGGATCCATGTGGTTTTAGTAAAAGAACACACTTGCAATGACTATGGTGAATAATTATGGTTTAGGAAAGGAACACACATGCAATGACTATGGTGGATCCATGTGGTTTAGGAAAGGAACACACATGCAATGACTCTGATGGTGGTTTTGGAAAAGAACACACATGCAATGAATTTGGTGGATCCGTGTGGTTTAGGAAAAGAATACACATGCAATGACTTTAGTAATGGTTTAGGCCAATAACACACATGAAATGACTCTAGAGGATCCATGTGGTTTAGGAAAGGAACACACATGCAATGACACTGGTGGTGGTTTAGGAAAGGAACACACATGTAATGACTCTAGTAGTGGTATAGGAAAGGAACGCACATGCAATGACTCTGGTGGCCGTTTAGGAAAAGAACACACATGCAATGATTCTGGTGGATCCATGTGGTTTACGAAAGGAACACACATGCAATGACTCTGGTGGAGGTTGAGAAAAAGAACACACATGCAATGACTGGTGGATCATTGTGGTTTAGGAAACGTACACACATGCAATGACTCTAGTGAATCCATCTGGTTTGGGAAAAGAGCACACTTGCAATGAATCTGGTGGATCAATGTGGATTAGGAAAAGAACACACATGCAATGACTCTGGTGGATTTACTTTGTTTAGGAAAGGAAGCAATATGCAATGACTCTGGTGGATGCATGTGGTTTATGAATGGAACACACATGCAGTGACTCTGGTGGTGGTTTAGGAAAGGAACACATATGCAATGACTCTGGTGGATCCATGTGGTCTAGTAAAAGAACACACATGCAATGACTCTCGTGGTGGTTTAGGAAAAGAACACACATGCAATGACTCTCGTGGAGCCATGTGGTTTACGAAAAGAACACACATGTCATGCCTCTAGTGGTGTTTTATGAAAAGAAAACACATGCATTGAGTCTGGTGCATCAATGTGGTTTAGGAAAGGAACAAACATGCAATGACTCTAGTGGATCCATGTGGTTTAGTAAAAGAAAACACTTGCAATGACTCTGGTGGATCAATGTGGTTTAGGAAAGTAACACACATGCAATGACCCCGGTGGAGGAAAAGAACACACATGCAATGGCTTTGGTCGTGGTTTAGGAAAGTAACACACATGCAATGACTCTGGTTGATCAATACGGTTTAGGAAAGTAACACACATGCAATGACTCTGGTGGATCCATGTGGTTTGGGAAAAGAACACGCTTGCAATGAATTTGGTGGATCAATGTAGTTTAGAAAAGAACACACATGCAATGACTCTAGTGGATCCATTTTATTAAGGAAAGGAACACACATGCAATGACTTTGGTGGTGGTTTAGGAAAGGAATACACATGAAATGACTCTAGTGGATCAATGTGGTTTAGGAAAAGAAGACACATGCAATGAATCTAGTGGTGGTTTAGGAATATAACACACATGCAATGACTCTGGTGGATCCACGTGGTTTAGGAAAAGAAGACACATGCAATGACTCTGTTGGTGGTTTAGATAAATAACACACATGCATTGACTCTGGTGGATCCATATGGTTTAGAAAAGGAACACACATGCAATGACTCTGGTGGATCCATGTAGTTCATGAAAGGAACATACATGCAATAACTCTAGTGGTGGTTTAGGAAAAGAACACACATGCAATGACTCTGCTGGATCCATGTGGTTTAGGAAAAGAAGACACATGCAATAACTCTGGTGGTGGTTTAGGAAAAGAACACACATGCAATCACTTTGGTGGATTAATGTGGTTTGATCAGACATGGAATGACTCTAGTGGATCATGCGGTTTAGGAAAGGAACACACATGCAATGACTCTGGTGGTGGTTTAGGAAAAGAACACACATGCAATGATTCTGGTGGAACTATGTGGTTTAGGAAAGGAACACACATGCAATGACTCTGGTGGAGGTTTAGAAAAATAACACACATGCAATTACTCTGGTGGTGGTTTAGGAAAGGAACACACATACAATGACTCTGGTGGATCAATGTGTCTTCTTAATAGGTTAGTCCAAGAAAGTATATAGAAAGTACTCCAAAGTTGGAAAAAAACATAAGAAAGTAGATAAAAACCAAGCATGGAACATCAAAAATTATAGATACGTTTTGCAGCATATCAACATCCCCAAGCTTAACTCCTGCTCGTCCTTGAGTAGGTAAGTGATAAAAAGAAATAATAATTTTTGAGGTGACATGCACCATCATAAACTTGATCAAAGTATTTGTAAAACATTGATAGCCGGGATCATAGTACTTCAATCATAACATGAAAGAGAAAGTTCGAACAATAGGGAAAAGCAACTATGTTGAAACATGAAAAGGCACAAACAAAAGATTAATGAATAACAATGTTTTGCAAGACGTTAGTTTGTTTCACATAAAGAAAACATAGCATAGTGGCATTCAGCTTGTCCCTCATGGAGTAGCAAAACATAAATGCATATGACACCTTCAAAGTTCATAAGAGTGACTAGATACAAGTAGTTTAAAACAAGCAATATCAAAGCTATGCATCAATCAACAAGTCTTGGGACAATGCAAATAGAACTAAGAATGTGTGGCATCCCGCTAAAACCACTACTAGAAAATTGCGTTGTTTTTGTGCATTGCATCGTCATGACCGCATGCTCATGTCATCATGCCACATTGTATTTGAGCATCATCATGGCAGCATGCATATTTTTGACTAAAACTATTTTCAAAAAGCCTACCTTTGTTTTCTAAATGCCCCCGTCTTTATTTCAAATCAAAACTCTGGTCTTTCCTAGGTCTTTTATTTGTCTAAAAATTATTTACAAAAGTATATTTTGAATTAAAATAAAAGATTGCATTATTTTGGGAGGCAGCCAGCCAGGCCCAAAAGGCCGGCCGGACACCTCCAAAGCCCAAATTAACCCAACCTTGCCCAAACCCTAGCTCTACCCCAGCAGCCGCCCTTCCTATCTACCCCGCCGCCAGCTGCAGGCACAGCTCCACACATGCGCACACTCCCTTCGCCAACCACCCGCGGACCCACGCTGCTCCCTGGGTCCCACCGCATCTCTCGCCCTGCCACTCCCGCCTGCACGCACCACCACACGCGCGTGCCACGAAGACCAGCCCCGATCCCCGCACACCACCTCCCCGCGACACGCCTGCGAGCCGGCCCCACCACTTCCCCGCGGTCACGCGTTCCACTCCCGCACGCCAGCCCGCTCCCATCCTCCCATCCCAATCCCCACCAACTCCCTCCACCGACGCGCTCTCTCACCTGGTTCCACCTCGGTTCCCCCGCCTCAGGTGCACCTCCCTCCTTGCTCGCCCCATTCCACCTCTTCCTTGCCATCCCTGCCGCCAGATCCCGCCGCCGCGCAGCTGTCCCATCGCCGGCCATCAGCGACCAAGCGCGCCCCACGTCCCTGCCGTCTGCCGCCTTCGCGCAGGCCCCGTCTCGCCGGAGCTCCTCCGGCTAAGCTTTGCCGACCCAAGCCGCGCCTCTGTCGCCGGCCCCTCCTCCCCATCGAGGCCACCGCCACCGCTGGCCTCCGCCACCCGAGCCCCAGCGCCGCTCCGTTCTCCTCTCGGGCCGCCGCTCCCGCTCCTCCCCGCCCCAGGCGCGACCTCGCCGGCTCGCTCCGCCGTGGTTCTCCACCAGCCCCTTCGCCAGTCCGCCGTCGGCCGCCTCGTCCTCGGCTCTGGCCATCAGCAGCTGCCGCGGCCGCTCCTACGACCCCTCCGCTCCGGCCACGCCGACCCCGCGCCTACACGCTCGCCACCCCCGCGAGGCCCCCTCCTCGTCGACCCCCTCCTCCACGTCGCCGCCTCGCTCCGGTCGCCATCGCCTCCGGCCCTGCTCTCCGGTCGTCCCCTCTCCTCTGCCCCAACGCCGCCGGCCACGCCCCCGACCTGCAGCTCCGCCCTCTATACCCCGCGCGGCCCGCGTCGTCCTCGTCGTCCGCCCCGCTGGTGCTATGCCTCTGACGTGCTCCTCCTCTTCCGCGGCATGGACCTCGCCTCCTCCCTCGCCGCCGGCCCGACCTCGCCACCGTCATGTGTGCTTCGCCTAGCCCCACGCGAGCTGCTGCGGTCGTCTTGCTGCCTCGTGCATAACGTCCCCAGGAGGGCACAAGTTGTTTTATTTTGGGTTGTTTCTCACTTAGTTGGTTGTACCTCTGCCTGATAGGGCCCACCTGTACCAGGGAATCATATCGAGGTGTCTTATGTTGCTGCTACTCGGCTTACTCCTGAATGCTTGGCTAGGGGGTGTGACACTATTAGAACGACGAGTATGCTACCTCTGCTCTGGCACTGACAAGATCTCCGTTCGCCGCGTGTGCCATAGGATGCCATGCCAGCAATACCGAGCCAACAGGAACCCAAGATCGACAACGACGAGAACCGTGCCCGGTGCCACATGTAAGACCATCGACAAGATCTCCTTCCTGGTTTGGATGGAACCACAAGGTCTACATCAGACAAGTACGACGACCATCGGAGCAAGTTCGACATCGAACAAGGTCGGTTCGACAAGATCGCCACCGGAACGCCAAGTTCTTCTTCCCGAACGCCAAGACCGACTCGATGGCGCGGTTCTGACAAGATCTTCGTGGCGACAAGATCGACACCGACCAGGGCGAATCCGATGCGTCCCGACGCCAAACCAAGTCCTTCTTCCCGGATGCGACAAGATCTACTTCCGTTGTCCGAGACCGACCCCGTCGAACCGTTCCCCCGTCGAACCCCGTCGAACCCCGAACCCCTCGGAGCCCAAGTTCGCCGAACCCTAATGTGATTCCCTATCCGAGACCCCCATTATTTTTATAATATGACATTATCGACTGTCGCATATCAAATTGTTCATCTCGCATGCATATCATAATCATGCCGGATCTTCTGCCGTAGTATTAAATATTGCATCCAGTGTTTCTTCTAGTGTTTGCTTCTTCACGGACTAGGCCGATGAGTTGATGCGAGTATCGACAAGTTCTCTGGATATGATCCTTCGGCAGTGTTTCCCAGGCGAGCATGTCTTCCCCTTCTACCTATTTTGCTTTTATAGTCTTTATTTCCTCCTGTTGATCTATTGCTATCCGTGTCGCGATGCTTTAGTTTCCGTATCCCAGTTATATCCCGTGCAGCCTCTATATTGCCTTGGACACCTCCTATTACCTGTCTTTAGTAGATAGCTGGCCTTGCGAGTCGTAGTCGCTTGCTCAGGTGTGATCTCGTGTTGTCAAGTACCACAGTTGTTGGAATGCTGGCAGATGTTAATGGTGGAGATGATCATGACTTTAATTACAACTATTAAAATGCTAGATATAACTAATGCAGAGGCATCGGTGGGCAATAGATGTTATTTGGTTCTTCCATGCTCACTTGTGTCCCGTAGGACCCTGAGTACTTGATACCTGTTCCTTGATCTTTCGCACTATCCACATCCGGGAGGCCTTACGGACCCCCCTGAGCCAGAGCTTGATTCATTTCTATTTCTTGGGGCCACAAACTAGTTTGGGGTTTTATTACTATCCTATACTTATGCCATGTTACTGCTTTATTTACGATTGTGCATGGAGCACCTGTACTGTTTAGGATCGTGACACGTTTTCGCTGTATCGACAAGCCCAGTCACATTTTCGGGTTCCCAGTCGTTTACAGCCGTCCACACAAACCCTGGGTCCGTTCCGGAGCCGGCCAACTTCGTTGCGGGTAGCTTAGTGGGGTGGGCCCTTGAAATATTTTATGAATCGTGTGATCGCTTTGTCGTGAATGCCTCGTTGGGTTTTGAGTTGGTTTTCTGAGGTTGATCAAGTGTGTGTGGCTATTTGTGCACCCCTACAGGGTAAAACTTTCTGAAAGACGTGTCCACGGTTATGGACAACTTGGAGCACAGTATCTTGATCATAGACAAGCATAACTAAAGTAGTGCTATAAACTTGACTTAATATATGACTAGTAATCAGATTCAACTATAATGAAATGGATATTAAAAATGCCAACAACTACTAGATCTGGGTTGTTTGTTATATCTGCCTAGTAAGTATTGCAACTCCAATGGAATGTGATAAAAGTGTCAACAACTGTTCGGTTTTGGGATTCCTCAGGACAATTATATCTGACTAGTAAATGTCCCAACTACCACAGAATGGTAATTAAACTGCCCACTACTTATGCTATCAGGACGGCCCACGCTATCTATATCTGACTAGTAAGTGCTTCAATTATAATGGAATGAATAAAACTGCCAACTGTGTGAGTTCCTTGGTCCGACTTCCTCGTTTGGTCTCGAGGGGGAAATACCAGGATGGGTTTGTTTGGTGTTAGCTTCAGGTTGGATCCGAATAGGTCTTTCTTACCCCTCTCTAATAGCCGCTAGTGATACCGAGTCTCTATAGGTTGTTTAGTGTTGCTGCGCTACCGCTTCAGCCCACCATACCTATGTAGGCGAGAGCCACCGAATTCTAGCCTTGCCGTGTACTGGCCTCAGTACTGACGCTCCTCTTTTTCCTTTGCCCTTTGTCGGCACCCCTTTTGTTTTAGCAGGTTTGAGATCGACGTCGTTAGCAGGGTTACCCTTCCGGCTTGGCCTGGGCAGGATTATGGACGCCATTGGTTATTCTTCAGGGCTCTTAGCCCCATTTGCATCTTGTCCGTAGTCGGACGCCCTATCGATTTCAAGGTGATTTGGATCTTTGTATTGTATATCTGTATTCTTGACTCGTGGAGTTGTGTTGTATATATATATGTTCTGTGGGTCCCATCGAGGACTTTTGTGTAATGGTATTACTTCGTTTTCCACCCGCACGAAAGTGCCTGGTGGGCGTCCTTGAATCGTTTTTATGCGGGTTTGGTGGAAAGGGCCTTAAACTTGCATAGGGCCGATTCGAGAGTGTTACAGAATGGACACTATGCTCTCAAATTAGGTGCATAAAGGTAGAAGATGGAGACTCAACATAAAAGTAAAATAAAGGCCTTCATAGAAGGAAGTAGGGATTCAAGTTTCATAAAGAGCTTCCAAAAATTATGGTACTTATTAGCTTTCAGCTCTCATGGCCCCTATCATAAGCATCTTGAAGTGATTAAGGTTAAAGTGAAGAAACTATGGAGTATATGCTTGACAAAGTATAAGTTTCAAATCTCATGTCCCTTGAATACGAGGGCCACTCCTCATGCTACTCAAGTTTAGTCACAGGTAAGTTCTTGTCATCGTAAGTACATGTGTATCATAGAGAACCGCCAACGGGGTACCCCTTGCCCGATGATACGGAAGAATCCCCATATCAAAATGACCAGGCAAGCAGACAACGAGCATCTCAGCAATCTTCTTATTTACCATGGGAATATGGTGCTTTTTTTCTCTCTTTCCTCTTTTCATATATCTCTTTTTTCTCTTTCTTTCTCTTTTTTCTCAATATCTGACTCCTTTTTTTTATAAGAAGAATGCTTCATAGATAGCTCATTATGGTTACGCTGCAGTTTTCCACCATGACAACATGGATTAGACCAGCGGCCCAGGCATTTCTCTAACACATATGCATAACTCCATGGACTTACAAGCTCCCCTTTCATTTCACATTGACGACATCCATAGACAAAAGAACATGATATCAACTAGGTACAAAGTACAAGTGCAATGTTGAAAGCGTCCCCATGAAATCATGGTTCTGCTAATCCCCAACATATAAGTGCAAGCATATACAACATAGACGACACAATGGTTCAAGTTTATTAAGGGGAAGAAAAGGAAAGTGTGCCATCAAGTTCGTGAGAGCTTTAATCACTAGTTTTCTCATAACAAGTTTAATTCGGAAGGTAGATAAAAACATGAATATACTTGGAATAGCATATGCTAGTAGGTAGGTATGGTGGACTCTTTGGAATAACTTGGTTTAAGGAATTGGATGCATGAGTGGAACTCATACTTGGTTACGGAGGCTAGCAAAAGACTGGGAGTGACAAACTAAGAGAGAAATAATGGCCATAATCATGCAGAGCGACAAAACATCATTGATCAAAGCATAAAGTGATACTACAAGTTCAAAAACTAAAGGATCTAAAAGGCTATGGTGACTTGGGATAGTCATAACATGGTGTGAGCATGTGCCAAGTCAACCCAAATAAAGCATCAAAGGAGAATACCACAATACTATGCTTTAATATGCTAAAACAACGCATGATTCTTCCAAGGCACATTAAGCAATGTCAATTTTTTATAACAAGTCATGCTACAGCAAAGAATACTAAGCCTAAAGCCAAAACAATATCAAGCATGGCATGACAAATCATAGGCCACAGTCAAAAACAAGCTCTCTTTAACACTTAAGCATGAGATTTCCTACTCTTTTCCAAACCAAACCAAACTATTTGCAAACCAATTTCATGTGGATCCATGTGGGTTGGGAAAAGAACACACTTGCAATGACTCTGGTGCATCAATGTGGTTTAGGAAAAGAACACACATGCAATGACTCTGGTGGATCCATTTTATTAAGGAAAGGAACAAACATGCAATGACTCTGGTGGATCCATGTGGTTTATGAATGGAACACACATGCAATGACTTTGGTGGTTGTTTAGGAAAGGAACACACATGCAATGACTCTAGTGGATCAATGTGGTTTAGGAAAACAACACACATGAAATGACTGTGGTGGTGGTTTAGGAAAATAACACACATGCAATGACTCTGGTGGATCCATGTGGTTTAGGAAAAGAAGACACATGCAATGACTCTATTGGTGGTTTAGATAAATAACACACATGCGATGACTCTGGTGGATCCATTTTGTTTAGGAAAGGAACACATATGCAATGACTCTCGTGGATCCATGAGGTTTATGAATGGAACACACATGCAATGACTCTAGTGGATCCATGTGGTTTATGAAGAGAATATGCCCGAGAGGCAATAATAAAGTGGTTATTATCTTATTCCATGTTTATGATAAATGTTTATTTTGCATGCTATAATTGTATTAATTTTAAACGTTAATACATGTGTGTTTAATAATAAAAATACAAAGTTCCTTGTAATGCCTTGATGTCTATGCACTTCTATTATTGTAGACAGTTGTTGGGCCTCTAAGTGCAGAGGTTTGTAGAACAGCAGCAAGTTTACCCTTAAGTGGATCACCCAAGGTTTATCGAACTCAGGGAGGAAGTGGTCAAAGGTATCCCCTCTCAAGCAACCCTGCAATCAAGATACAAGAAGTCTCTTGTGGCTCCAACACACCCAATACACTTGTCAGGTGTATAGGTGCACTATTTCGGCGAAGAGATAGTGAAATACAAGTGGTATGGATAATTATAAGTGGTAACAGTGCCAGAAAATAGCTTGATGGCGTGGAAGAGACTAAAGGAAAACTGAAATAAAGATGGAAACAAGCAAACATGTAACATATCTAGATGCAAACGGTGTTTCAATGCTTAGAAACAAGGCCTGTGGATCATACTTTCACTAGCGAACACTCTCATATAAATATATTCTCTTCAAGATACTACTCTGAACTACTCTTCGGTTGGACATTCTAATCCATGGTAGGTCTATAACAGCACACCTCAAAGTTTGCTTTCCGCATCTAGATAACCCCACACTGTCATCTTGAGCACTAGATGGTTCCAACAAACACCACAATTTCATAAAGACATCCAACTCCAAATATAACTCATAACAAGTATTTGTAATCTCTAGCCTAAGTGCCACCATGGTGTGCACACTGTCAACTTCACACACATGGGGAGAGCAGAGATCTATTAAAGCATTTGAGTAGCAAGGTAGATCTACTTGATTACAAAGCTCATGATCACAATATGATCATGCATAGAGAACACATAGCTACCGGTAGAACCCTTAGCCTCGAGGAAAAACTACTCCCTCGTCATCATGGGAATCAGCAATGGTGATGGAGATGGCGGTGGAGATCGATGGAGGTGGCTCCGGGGGCACCTCCCCGTCCTGGCAGGGTACCGGAACAGAGACTTTCTATCCCCTGAATCTCCCCTTCGGTGGCGGTGGCGCTGCGGAACTTTTCGTGGCTGGAGGTTTGACTATTTAGGGTTTTTGCATCGGGAGGATTTTATAGGCGAAGGTGCAAGGTCGGTGGGCGGCCAGGGGGACCACACCACCTGGTGGCATGGCCAGGGCTAACCCGCGCCACCACATGGTGTGGCCGCCCTGTGGCCCCTCTCTGTCCTGTCTTCTGGCTCCGTGAGTCTTCTGGTAAAATATCGATTTTGGCTTTTGTCTGGTCCAATTCCGAGAATATTCATTTTCTGACTTTCATGGAACCAAAAGCAGTAGAAAACAAGCAACCGGCACTATGGCATCTTATTAATAGGTTAGTCCAGGAAGTATATAAAAAGTACTCCAAATTTGGAACAAAACATAAGAAAGTAGATAAAAACCAAGCATGGAACATCAAAAATTATAGATACGTTCACAACGTATCATGCCTCTCATATAAACTAGCTCGTTGATTAACAAGATGATCAAGGTTTCCTGATCATGGACATTAGATGTTGTTAATAACGAGGTCACAACGAATGATGAGATGGACATTCATCAGAACTATAGCATTACAATCAGAGTCATTATGTTTATATTGCTATAACATCATACGAAGTAATCTTAGTCCTTAGACCATGAGATCATGTTAATTGCTAACACCGGAAGAGTATCTTGATAACATCAAACGTCACACCATAACAGGGTGACTATAAAGGTGGGTCTAGTGCTACGAAGGTGTTATGTTGAGGCTCATGGATCAAGAGTGGGATTTGTCCATCCCGATGATGGATATATATACTCTGGGCCCTCTCAGTGATATCACATTAAGATAGCTTGCAAGCAAGTGATGTGATCACTAGAATGTTATATCACGGGAACAAGAAAAGAGTGCATGTTGGTAACAATATCAAACTAGGTATTTGGATGCCAATGATCGAATCTTGGACATGTAATATATCGAGAGACAAAGGGATTGAGTTACGATGTTAAAGGTTCACACGATCACAAGGGTCATCGTTGAATATGTGGGGGTCAGTACGGATCTCCAGGTCCCTCTAGTGATTATTGATCGGAGAGGGGTCTCGATCATGTCTGCATTATTCGCGAACCGTACGGTGATACACTTAAGGGATACCGACACCATTTAGGAGAAAATATGTTTCAGATAAAGATTAAGAAAGCGCTAGAATCATTTCGATGGAAACCGGAATTGTTTCTGGTGAAATTGCTGAAACTGGTTCTGCATGTGATATTGAAATGTTGTAGGGGGTTTATGTGAATGTTTTTTAATTAAAGTAATTAACAAAATTATGAATAAAATAAATAAAAGTGTTTTATTTAATTAGAGCTTGCATTAAATTTGGTGGAAATTTAATGCATGTGAGTGGACATGAGTGGAGGTGTGTGTTTATGTGAGTGGGAGCTCCACCCACATGAATGAGGGAGAGGTGGGGGCAGCCACCATGGCCAGCGCCATGCCCCCCTTGTGCTGCCCCTCCCCTATATAAGGAGCACCTCCTCCTCCTCTGCTCTTGCACCACCTCCTCGTGAAGGTTCTCTTCTCCCTATAGTTATTCCCCATGGTCTTGGATTAGCGAGATACATGTTTCCGGTGGATTTATCTGGAAAGGAGCTGCTGCTTCCGCTACATCGCTGGAGCGAGGAGGCAGAGGTTGTTCGGTGGACTGGACGTGTGTGCGATCACGGATGCACCGCTACTTTGCGGTGCTGGACTTGATGGTGCTGGACCTGATGGTGCTGGAACTGCTGGACCTGAAGGACTTCATCACGATCTTGAGATCGGCAAGTGTACGACTACATCATCCACGAGTTCCATATCGTTAACAAAGATTTGTTGTCTTTGAGGGTAAGTTCTATATGGATGTATATCCACTCGTTGCTTGTATCTAGTAGATAGATCTTGGCGTATAGTTCCCATCGTAGGAAATTTTTATTTTTTTATGCTGCGAACCCAAAAGTGGTATCAGAGTCTGATCTATGAGTAGGTTCTTTGCACGGGTAGTACACATATGTTTATATGTGGGCCATGATGATCATGTTATTTCTTCTTTCATGTATTTTGGATATTGGTTGCATAGTGGGATGAAGCGGCCCGGACCAACCTTACTTGTCATCGCACATGAGACCGGTTCCACGTGACATGTAGCTAGTTTTACATAAGTGGTTGGCGGGTGTCTGTCTCTCCCCCACTATAGTCAATATCTGATTTACAACGACTTGCTAATAACTTGGTTATCCTCGTTGTGGTTCCATGTTCGTTGGTAAGACCGGTTCTATCTCCGAAAGCCCTAAGCCACATAAAACTTGCAATGGATAAATTAGAGGCGTCTAGTTTAGATCGTTCCTGGGCTAGTGTCATGATATGTTAATGTTGTAAGTAGATGTATGATAGATAGTATAACATCCCAATTTCAGCAACCCTGATTAGTGTTCTAGAATGCAAAAATTAGGGGGAACAAAAACTTTTTCTTGTTCATTGATGCAGTGTTTGCTTGTTGTTTCTTTGTGCCTGTGCATGTGAGTGTATACCATATGCTACTCATTACCTCACCATCAGTTGAAAAAAGCTATTTACCAAAACTATCCTGGCTCATTCTATATATTCTCGAATGTTCTGGCATTTCAAAACATGAGCCAAGAAGCCTTTGGAAACCAACTATTTTAGTAGTTTCCATTGGCAAAACTATGGAGAGCTATAAACTCCTTATGTTTTCAAGATAGAACCTTTAAATACTCTTACCTCTAGAATCTCCAAAACCTTTTTGTAAGCATTTGAACTCTACTCTTGGTAGAGATACCAAGGACACCTACCTTACTCAAACTCCAACCTTTCAAAATTATCCATCCTCACCTCGAGCTAAGCTTGATGGTAACCCTAGTAGTAGTTGATTTGTTGGTAAGATGAGTTTCCTTGATCTGCTGTTTGACTTGATTGCATAGAAGTAGTATGAGCTACGCTAGGAGCTCGTCACTATGATCAAGAGGTTTCCAAATCACCACACCCTAAGCAAGAGCACAAAGCAGGATCTAATCTCTAGACACTAGGTGATCATCTAAAACGCTTAACCAGATCAATTCTGAAGTGATCTAATCTAGAAGCTTCCAAGTCAATAAAGACCAATATCAAGCATGGATCTCTCATACGCATCCCACACTTCAACATCATCCACTTGAAGATGCTTGGGTACCTTGCAACCCATCAAAAACATCCCCTCCCATACTCTAGTCAGAATCCTCAAAACTGCCAAATTTGACTAAGTCTGGAAACTGTTCCAACATCACCTTTTTGAATGCCTCCCTTTCTCAAACCATGTGCATTTTCGGAAATGAATTTTAACCATATTGTTAACCATCCTAAGTACTAGCAAGGCCCACTCTTCCCCTTGGATAGATCATCCTCCAACCCACTTGTTCTTGATGGTTTTGGAGGTTGGAAAATAACTATCCCTGCAAATCTAGTCAACATGCCTACTGCGACAGAAGCTCACACCATCATCCAACCCTCTATGGACCAGATCTTTGAATAGTTGTGTTCCACTCATACAGGTCTATCAATATCTACTTCACTTGTTCCAAGTGGATCTTTGTGCTTCTTAAACCCACAAGGTTTTGAAGGCTAGTTGATAATCTGCTTTGGTAAGCTTATTTTATTCAAAGTCTGAAATCAATTCTTGGTGAACTCAAGCAAGATCAAGATCAAACCTCTATACCATGTTGATGTACATAACTAGGTCTATCCATCCATCTATCCCATGCCCCATGGGGAGATCTGAGCTCCAAGATCCAACAAGGTTTTGGTGGCATGAAAACAATCTTACCCAAGATCTTTAAATCTCTAGTTTTCACCAAAATCAACTTGGATTCTCCAATCCTAAGGTTGCGAATGCTTGTTACACCTTGTCTACATCATCTACCTTGATCATCAAAATTAGTCAAATATTATCCATAAGTATTATGGCTCCAAATCTAATTAATCTATTTAATAGTTAAAATCTCCAAACTCCTTCCCCAATGAAAAGTTTAGTTTTTGCCAAAGCACTTATCCAAATTTTTGCTCATTTGAGGTCCATATGTCCGACCCTACTTTCCCATCTCAAAAATAAATATTTTTGAGATCCTTTATTATTTGTTTTGCCCTTTTTCTTAAATGGCTAAAATGGAATAGTAATTGTTTTAAATACTTTTAAGACACAATAAATCTTGGGAGAATTCCCCTAAGTGTGTATTCATATTTATGACCATCTCACATCAAAATCCAACCTGGTCCAATGTAAAGATATCAAATGAGCTTCTAGAAACTACTTTTGTAGTTTTTGAATAAATGGATTTAAGCGGACTTCTAATCTTCTGAAAAATCCCAAATAAATCCTAGAGAGGCATATCAACCCTACCCACCTACCAGTACCATCTTCCCACCTTGTCCTATGCAAATTTTTGAACTCTCTTCACAAACACCATTTTGATCAAATAGTGCAAACAACTCAAAACATGAGCTAAAATGAAGCAAATCATTATCAAAGTATTACCACCCCTCTCCACAGCAACCAGCACTCCTCCCTGGTCGAGGCTACTGTAGCATTGCACCCCTTTTTGTCCTTTAGCTATTGGAGCAAGTGTGAGAGAGAGAATAAATCAATGCCATATCTTGTAAAATCTTCATAGCAGCTGCAGCACACCCCTTCCTCTCTCTTGCCAATCCTGGACCCCACCTCCCTTCCCTCTGCACCACTAAAAGCTCCCCTAGCTACCCATAGCTTCCCCTCCCTCTCCTTTTCTTTATTCACCCAAAGTAAAGAAGGAGAAGAAAAGCTAGCAGCCTATGACCTCTCTAGCCCTCCCCTGCTCTCCAGTGGCCCCACACCATCCTCTCCACCACCTCCCTCGACAAATCAGAAGCACAGCCCCCTCTCCAGCTCGAGCCTAAGCCCGGTGCACCATAGACAACCCTCCCCCTGGAATATAAGGCCTCGGGCCATCCTAGCACCCCTACCTAGGCTCATTTTCTCCCCTTCCCTTCCACTGCACACCACCCAGAACCACTCCTCCCCATCCGATTTGTCCTTGCCGGGATAAAGGAGAGAAGAACTCTCGGCCATTTTCATGTTTTGAGGTCTAGATCTCCCTCCCCTGCTCTTTCCTCTCTGCATGTGGCCTCCTAGTACTCCCCGACCTCTTTTGCATCTAATCCTACCATCGTTTACTCCCAGGTCAAACTCTCACGACAACTACGAGGAACTCCGGCGAGCTCGGTTCGGTAACCGTCACGCGAGCCTCCCCTTCGGCGCCAAAAACCCTCGCTGCCGCCCTTCGTTGGGATCCCCGGCGAGCGCCGCCTTGTCCGCCTCCACCTCGCCGCAGAAGGCCCTTAGGTGAGCTCCGGAACAACCTCTGTCGCCCTTAGGGTTTGCTCTCCCGTTCGCCGCCGCGACAAGGAAGACAAGTGAGAGCCGTCGATTGCCTTCTAATCTAGCGGCTATCATCGCCCGATACCCGTTCGACTGGCAAGCCTCGCTGACGGGTGGGCCCTCTCCCTCGCTTTCAAACGCGTCTCCCGCTCGCCGGAAAGCTGGGCCGGCCCTACACTGCGCGAAATCCGGCCCACCAACCCCTTCCTCCGTTCTCCTTTTCTTTTTTATTTCAGATATGTCTACAAACTACTTGGTTTAATTCATTTTAAAAATGCAAACCAGCACCAAGTGCCTAGATCTAAATTTTCCTAGATACATGTATGTTTTCCCTAACACACAGTACCTTTGGTTATCTCAGTTAATGTACACATTAGATATATAAAATCATTTTCTAGAAACTATCTAAAAACACTCCTTAAATCCTACTGGTAGTTTTACAACTCCAAATGGGGTAAACCCAAGTGCCCCTGGTAGGTATTGCCTGTACTTACCTCCTGACCTTGGCCTCCCTCCATGTGGAACCATTAAACTCCTGTACCAAAAATTAAAAAAACTTATCTCTTATGAGTTTAGAAAATTCCTGAGGTCAAACTAACATGGGATTGACCTAAATCAACCTCCCCATGGTGTGGTACACTAAGTAACACCAAATACCAGGAGATAAAGAATTATTAAGCCTCTGAGTAATTGTAATGAATTAAAGCCTTCTTCTTAGGGCTGTTTCACTGAATAAATCCCTACAGTAGCTCTGCAACTCCAAAAAGAGTGAATCCAATTTCTACAGAAAGTTATTTGAAATACCTAGCAGCTGTCCTTAGTTTCATATCAATGGCTACTGTGGATTTAATCTGGTGAAAAAGTCAAGTTGCCTACAGAACTCCCTTTGGGAAATTCCTGAGGGCATTCTGGTAATTATTTTGACATGATTCCAACTCTCAGTGAACAAGTACATAAAGCCCTACTGAACCATCCAAGTAAATAATTTTTGGAGCTCCAGAACTTTTCTGGTGAATTATCTCCTAAAACTAGAGTCTTTTTCACTATAAAAATCACTATAAATCTTTGGTAGGTCATAAAATAGTGAAACCACTTTTGTTGGTTTCACTTTAGCAACTACTATTTGTTGGTATCATTTTTACCCAATGGTAACCTACAGAATATGTCCTTTGTTCAAAACCCATCCCTTAGGTAATTTCTGGACTATTAAACCCTAAGGGATGTACATCCCCTTCTCCAAGGCCATCTCCACCTTCTAAATCAAATCCTCTCAAAACCCTCTAAATCTTTGCTTGGTATTATTCAGTTGCTTGTTGTATTGTATTGGTCCTTCTATGCCTTGTGTTGATTGTGCTCTTGTTTGTTTGCATGTGCTGTCTGGACGACGATAGTTGCGATGAAATTGGAGAGCACGAAAAGTGGTAATTATTATTGGACATTATGGTATTCTAAGAAAAAGTCCAGGGACATAGATGCCATATCGCTGATCTCAGGCAAGCCACCTTCTTTCTCATAAGCCTTGTCCTACTATTTTACTTATGCATGTTTTATCTACTGTTTATTAAAAACTACACTGTTTTACTTTATGTTGATGTATATATGGTAGTGGTTTGGCTCCTCTGAACTATTACACTTTTGTACTATTAAGTACAAGCCCCTTGATGACTCCTAATTGTCCCTAGTATGGTAGATGGTGTAACACACCATACCCCTTGGAGACCCTGTTTTAGCCGAAGCAAAAGCTAGAGGATGGGAAGACCCCGGAAAAAGTTTTACCAAATGTTTTACGATAAAACCTTGGTTAGGTGGGACCTCCCAGTAGATGTTGAGAAAGAAAAAGGTTTTGTTTTACAAAATGCTGAAGGAAAGATGGAGGAAAAAGGTTTACGAAAACGCACCCGGTTCTTTGCAGTTTAGCTATAACAACTTAACCCGTGCAACCACATTACTCTGGAATGGGACAGGGCTGGATTTGATGTTTGTCTATTCTGGTATAAGCTGCCTCACAACTACTACATGGGATGAAACTCCCTGGAGGGTGGGCCTTCTCTAGACAAACGGTCCATGTGAGACATCGACCAGGAGAAGGAACGAAGGGTCTATGGACCTCCACGTGTTACTATGAGCCCTTCATTGAAAGCGCACACTCATGAAGTGGAAAAAGCGCTCCGGTTGGTTGTGAACTATATAGGGCGTCCTGGTGTTGAAGGGAACAACACTCATAGGGTAGGCACTTATATTGGAGTGGGCATCCGGAGAATCTTGATCGGTTACTCGACCCCCGATCGGTGAAGATCAGGGTAGTGTAACCGGATGGTGTGGGTAAAGTGTACAACTTCTACAGAGCGTAAATCTATTCGAATAGCCGTGTCCACGGATATGGACGGGTTGGACGAACTTCTGTAGAGCGGTGTTGGTTTTGTTTTCAAAAAGGATTTTCAGAAAAGCAATGGCTTTGGAAATGTTTTGACCATGGGATGGTCGTAAAGGAGAAAGGTTTTGACCATGGGATGGTCGGAAGGAGGAGAAAGGAGTTTGGTCATGGGACGACCATAAGATGGGAACAAATGGGTGCCCAGTCCTAATGTCTTTCCAAAACTTTTCAAAACATTTTCCAAAATGTTTTACAAAAGTTTTTGAACAAAGATATGTAGATGTTATATCTACAAGAGAAACTATTTGAGAAAAGAACCTCCCTTGGAGCCCACCTACTGCCACAACTATATTGCTTACCCTCTTGTTTTATTATTCTATTAAGGTGGTTTGCGAGTACATTCAAAGTACTCACTGGCATTGTCCCTGGCTATTAACTTGGCCAGATCTCAAGGAGAAGGTGGTGTGGCGACTATGCGAGCTAGGACGTTCTCCTAGTCAGTTGCCTACAGGTTAAGGAATTGCTCGGGCTCTACGCTTGATGAAGTTCCGTTGATGTTGATCGATGTAGCCATAATGGCAAACAAGGTATGACAAGTTTTTGTTATGTGTTGGATGTTTACTTTGATACTTGTCGGTTATGCGCCACGACTAACCGATCATGGGATCGTGGTTGTATGCATAACAGGGATTCTCGGAGGATTAATCCGAGGGGCCCACAGATACTCTTACAACACACTTAACATGTATGTTCCATAGACCTTGGACTTACACACAAAGGAATGATATAGATCATACCACAATGCAAATGATCGAGATCAAATGGATGGACCATATCATCCCATTTTACACATTAGATGTTTGCATCTTATATTGCTAGTTTGGCGCTTTTAGTAGCATTGTAAGATGATCCCTCATTTAGATATTAAGATAAAATGTGTTCTTCCTTGAGTATGCACCGTTTTATGGATCGTGTTTCGAGACATCACGTGATGATCGGGTGTACTTGACTCCGCACTTTCATACAACGGGTGTAAGACAGTTTTACACACGCGAATACTAAGGTTCTTACTTGGCGAGCCTAGCATGTACAGACATGGCCACGACACACGGACCAAAAGGTTAAGCATGAGTCATATAGTTGATGTGATGCCCATATTGATCCTTGCCTTTGAAGCTACATCGACTCACGTGATAATCGGACTTGGTGTAGTGGATTCAGTTCATGTAATCACCAAAAAGGCACGAGGGATGTCGTTTCTGAATGGGAGTTCATTTCTAATTTGCATTAGTCGAACTCAATTTGTCATAAACTATATCGAAGTGAATTTGCATAATTTTTTGTAGTCATTGGCATCTATTCACTACCTTATGCTTAGTTTTAATTCAGATAATAGAACTATAGAATTCTAGATATTTACTTTACGAACTGGTATCACATTGTTTGGAATGTCGATTTAAAGTTTAGAAGTCCTATTGCAAACTTTCAGCAAACTCTATTTACTCCATGAAGTTTAATAATTGGTATTAAATCAAGAGTAAGAATTCCAATGTTAGTTTCTAAAGTATCATGTTTGCCTCCATGATTGTTGATATTCAAAAGTTGTTTTAATATCAAGATTATCTAGGAGCTAAAAAATGCTTCAGAAACCATCATGTATGGAAGATATTGTGATAGCTGAAACAATGTTTTTGGTTGCATTATGATAGAGTATAATTTAGCAAAATACATGTTCTCATATTGTATGAGAATTTGTGAAGGATGGAGATGCCAGGCATCCGGATCTCCCAAAAAGGTTTTGGGAACTAACATTATACTCGCGATTCTTCCTTATAGGCTATAGTAGCTTGATCATGAAAGTTGTCATGATAAGGATGAATAGAAGATGTAAGTAAAATGTTTACTACACTAATAGATTACTAAAAGATGGATTTTTGAAAGAACACCAAACAATTGATGATGGTGATCCACTTCAAAGTGCAAGTGCAAAGGTATTAGTATTTGACTATATACACTTTGTACTATGTGTCATGTGAATGACACCACTATTGATGTTGATAGATTCTTTTAAAGGAAAAGGAATTGCTGAAAGAGAATCTATAAAATATTTGGCAGAAAAGAAAAGGTTGGAGATGTCCAACTTAGGTATATAAAAGATATACTTGTTATGGATATATTACTTTCTTGTTAAACAATGTGGTTCTGAGGTATTGGATACCGATATTGGATATCAAATTGGTTGGTGTGAAGTGTCATATAGAACAACACAATTCATGAACTGCAACGACCTAAGTAACTGGCAAGAGAATAAGTGATGATGTTCATCGAAAACAAATAAAGTGTTATTGCATTTTCGTTCTCGTCAAACCTAGCCTTCAAGATTTGTTTTAATGATTGTTATTTTGTTCCGGTATTATGAGAACAATGGTTGTTCAAATAATTACCGTATTCCATAAAGGATGGATGAACTTTTACATGTCTAGTTGGAGAAATCACATCCATAAACATTATTTCTAAAATATCGTAAGAAAAATGATTGGAAGATCACTTATGAAGTCACATCGCTATTTGAATTATATTGGAAAGTTAAAATGAAGAAACTCCATGTTGATGGATTTTTGGAGTCTTTTGATTTTGATCAATTGACGCTTGTGAAACTTTCCTCGAGATAATTGAAACTCTCTCCATAGGCCAAAGAGGAACGGATGGCCAACTTATTGGATATTATGCTTGTTGATGTATATAGTCCATTATGTGTAGCCATATGCGATGGATTTTTTTGCTTCATATGCTTTCTCCAGAAATTTGAGTGAATATATCTATATATTTACTTAATAAGGAAGAAGTATGAAACATTTGAAAATTGTTCAGAGACTTTCAAGATGAAGTGAAAAATCATTGTAACAAGAAGATAAAAGAGTTTATGATCTGATCATAAAGGAAGATATTTGAGTTACAGGTTTAGCAAAACACCTAAGATTTTAGGAATTGTTCCATGAATTTGCATTTCCTGATAAACCAGATGAGTATGGTATGTTCGAGAGATCAAATCAAACCTTGTTGACATGGTAAGATCAAAGGTGTCATTTATAAACTGCCATTATGTTTTAAGGATTAAAGCTTTAGAGACTACCGCTTTTACACTGAAAAGAGCACCATCGTGATCCGTTGAAATGACACCATATGAGTTATGGTTTGGGATAAAACCCGAATTGTCTTTTCTTAAATTTTGGTATGCTATGCATAAGTAAAATGTTTACAACCAAAGTCAGATAAGCACGTCTTTGTAGGTTATACCAATTTGTTGAGAATTCCTCCTAACATCGAGGACAAATGAGTTTGTCACTTGGAACGCCAAGTTTCTTGAGAAGGAATTTTTCGTGAAAAGTTAAGTGGGAGGACAATAGAACTTTGATCAGGTTGTTGAACCTTAGCTATATGTGCTAAGTAGCGCAGCGCCGGAAAGTGTCCCGGTGGCGGCCATAATGCCCATGGCTCCCGTGATTACAAAGGGTGTGATCTTGGAGATTAGAGTTCCTACTGAACCATGTGGGTCGGTAAGAATCAAATAGTAAGATTTGAAACAGAAGTTGTTATTATTTTGACAAGGATGAACTGACTGCATGCAAAGAAGCGATGATGGGCCCTAACTCCATAAAATGACTAGAAGTCAGAGAATCCGTGATAGTATCCATATACGAGAAACCAAGTTTCTGAACTTGGAAGCCCCTCCAGAAAGGCGTGAAGCCTATCGGTCATGTTTAGATCTATAAAGAAATAGACATGGATGTTTAACATCTATGAAATAGTCGACATGTCGGAAAGAAGTTTACGGCAATGTTCAAGGAGTTGACTATGACAAGATTTGATCTTTCATAGCGATATTTAGTATTGACGGATTAATGTACCAACCACTACATATAATTTGGTATATAGTAGTTGAATAAACAAAACAAGGTTCTTCTAATAGAATGGTTACCTAGGACATGTACATGACACGGTCCGTAGGGTTTTGATAATTCAAAGGGTGGTAAAAGGGCATGCAAACTTCAATAGTTGAAGTGAGCATATCAGAGTTGGAATCTTCACCATGATGAAAATGTTAAAGGAGTTTAATTTCATCGGAGATGATGAAGATGCTTGCATTTGCAAGAAATTAAGTGGGAGCGCTGAGACAAATTTCCAATACATTATGTAGAGTACATATTGTTGATTGGAAATGATGTATCTTTTATTGACACAAGTTAAGAATTTCAATAAAATAGGATTTTGATGAAAGACTTGGGCAAAACCGGAATATTTGGCATCAATGTCTATATGGATAGATTGAGGCGCTAATATGGTTAGGCCAGACGTACATATATGAGATATTGAAAGGGTTCAACATGGAAACAACAAGAAAGTTTCTTGCTGCATGGAAAGGATTGAATCAAGATTCAAGTGTTTCAACACTTGGTGAGTAAAATCACATGAATATTTTGATCGATTATACCATGATATGTATATATCCAAATATGTCCTATGCTCTAAATGTTATGAGCACATACCAGAATGATTCATAAGATGACCATTGGACGATAGTAAAGATATTCTTATGAGCTTTGGAAGAACTAAGAATATATCATGTATAAGTGACAAATCATTAAAGGTAGTTCATTGTAATGTGTTACATTGATACTAGTTTTGTCACAAGATACAAATTAAATTTATCTCAATTTAGACTATGGGTGGCACAATGTAATGGAAAGGATGTTCCATGATGGATTTGGATGAGTTCCAAAGTCGAGACATTGTGACGAATACTACAACAAAAGGCTAAGTATATGACTGCTATAGTAGCAGCAAAGGAGGGAATTTGTGTTAAGTAGTTTGTTATCAAACTAGGTGTGGTTCAAAGTGGGCTAATACTATGAAGATATATTGTATGACAATAATATCAACATATTTTAACCCGAACAAACTAAAGGTCTCACCAAAGGACCAAATTTATACAATGCCATCTCATTTGAGAATGAGTGATGCATAGAGACGCAAAGACATGCAATTACACACGGACCTGAAATTGTCAGATCCGGAGCTTATGTTAACCACTAGCAATCGTGTATATGAGACACCAGAAAGCCATAGGTGTTCAATAAGCAATGTTTTTCAAACTATATTATTGACTCTAGTGAAAGTGGGAGACTAAAGGGAATATGCTCGAGAGGCAATAATAAAGTGGTTATTATCTTATTCCATGTTTATGATAAATGTTTATTTTGCATGCTATAATTGTATTAATTGGAAACATTAATACATGTGTGTTTAATAAACAAAATACAAAGTTCCTAGTAATGCCTCTCATATAAACTAGCTCGTTGATTAACAAGATGATAAAGGTTTCCTGATCATGGACATTGGATGTTGTTAATAACGAGGTCACAACATTGGTGGAATGATGTGATGAACATTCATCCGAAGTATAGCATTACGATCAAAGTCATTATGTTTATATTTCTATAACATCATACGGAGTAATCTTAGTCCTTAGACCATGAGATCATGTTAATTGCTAACACCGGAAGAGTATCTTGATAACATCAAACGTCACACCGTAACAGGGTGACTATAAAGGTGGGTTCAGTGCTACGAAGGTGTTATGTTCGAGGCTCATGGATCAAGAGTGGGATTTGTCCATCCCGATGACGGATAGATATACTCTGGGCCCTCTCGTTGATATCACATTAACATAGCTTGCAAGCAAGTGATGTGATCACTAGAATGTTATATCATGGGAACGAGAAAAGAGTGCATGTCGGTAACGAGATAAAACTACGTATTTGGATGCCAATGATCGAATCTTGGACATGTAATATATCACGATACAAAGGGATTTAGTTACGATGTTAAAGGTTCACATGATCACAAGGGTCATCGTTGAATATGTGGGAGTCATTATGGATCTCCAGGTCGCGCTTCTGATTATTGATCGGAGAGGGGTGTCGATCATGTCTGCATTATTCACGAACCGTAGGGTGACACACTTTGTAACATCCCAATTTTTGTTGTTTAGTGATGATATGTTTGCCTGTTGTTTGACTGTGTTTATGCTTATGATTGTGTATTCGAAGGTATACTCCTTACCTCAACAACAACTGACAAAAGCTACTTATCAAAACTGTCTTGGCTTAATTTTCATATGCTCAAATGTTCTGGCATTTCAAAACCTGAGCCAAGAAGCCTTTGCAAACCAACTATTTGATTAGTTTCTGTTTCCTTAAACTATGGAGAGCAACCTGCAACCATCCTTATTTCTAGGTTTCCCAAAACCTCTTTTTCTAAGATTTTGAATTCTACTCTTGGTAGAGATACTAAGGACCTTACCTTGTTCAAACTCCAACCTATTCAAAATACCCATCCTTACCTCAAGCTAAGCTTGATGGTAACCCTAGTAGTAGTTGATGTGTTTGTAAGATGAGTTGCCTTGATCTGCTGTTTGACTTGATTGCTTAGAAGTAGTATGAGATACTCTAAGAGCTCATCCAATAGGATCAAGATACTTTAAAATCCCCAAATCCCTAAGCAAGAGTACAATCTGGATCTAATCTCTAGCCACCAGGTGATCATCTAAAACCCTTAACCAGGTCAATTCTGAAGATATCCCTTCTAGAAGCTTCTAAGTCAAGGAAGACCAATATCAAGCAATGGATCTTTTCTACTCCCTCTACACTTCAACATCAGCCACTTGATGGTTCTTTGATACCTTACAACCCAGCAAAAACCTCCCCTCTCACACTCTAGTCAAAATCCTCAAATCTGCCAAATTTGGCTAAGTCTAGAAAACTATTTCCAACATCACATTTTTGAATGCCTTCCTTTCTCAACCCTTGTGCATTTTTGAAAATGCATCTAAATCATATTGTTAAACATCCTAATAACTACCAAGGCCCACTCTTTCCCTTGGTTAGATCATCCTCCAACCCACTTGTTCTTGATGGTTTTGCAGGCAAGAAAATAACTATTTCTGCAAATCTAGTCCACATGCCTACTTTGATAGAAGCTCACACCACCATCCCACCTTCTATGGACCAACTCTTTGCATGGTTGTGTGCTACTCATATAGGTCTATCAATATCTAATTCACTTGTTCCAAGTGGATCTGTGTGCTTCTTAAACCCACAAGGTTTTGAAGGCTAGTTGATAATCTGCTTTGGCAAGCTTATTTTATTCAAAGTCTGAAATCAATTCTTGGTGAACCCAAGCAAGATAAAGGTCCAAACTCTATACCATGTTGATGTACATCCCTTGGTCTATCCATCCATCTACCCCATTCCCCAAGGGGAGATTTGAACTCCAAGATACAACCATGTTTTGATGGTATAAAAATCACATCACCCTAGATCCCCAACTCCTTGTTTTCTATCTATGTCCAGTTGGATTTCCATTTACCAAGGTTGCAAATGCTTGCTAATCCTTGTCTACATCATCTACCTTGACCATCAAGATTTATCCAATATTATCCATAATTATTATGGCTCCAAATCTAATTAATCTCTTTAATAGACAAAATCTCCAAAACTTCTTCCATAAAGGAAAGTTTGGTTTTTGCCAAAACACTTCCCCAACTTTTGGCTCAACTGAGGTCCAAATATCATACCCCATCTTCCCAAATCAAAAATATTTTAAAGAGCTTTATTATTTCTTTTTCCCCATTTTCTTAAATGGCTGAACTGGAATAATAATTGTTCTAAATACTTTTAAGCCACAATAAATCTTGGGAAAATTCCCCTAAGTGTTCATTAACATTTGGGACCATCTCACATCAAAAACCAATCTTTTCCAATGTAAAATTTTCCAATGATCTTCTATAAACTACTTCTGCACTTTTTGAATAAAGGATTTTAAGTGAACTAAAAAGCTTCAGAAAAGTCCCAAATAATTCCTAGATATGTACCTTGACCTCATCTATCTACCAGTACCATCTTCCCACCTTGTCCTATGCAAAATTTTGAACTCTCTTCACAAACACCATTTTGATCAAATAGTGCAAACAACTCAAAACATGAGCTAAAATGAAGCAAATCTTTATCAAAGTCTTACCACCACTCTCCACATGAACCAGCACTCCTCCCTGGTCGAGTGTTGGGGGGATACCTCCAGGTAGGGCAACACCGGGGTATAAGGGCCGAGTTAGCTGGGGTACGGCACGGTCAAAGCAAAGTGCTGACCGGGTCACCTCAAGGCAGGCCGAATCATGGTGTGGCCCGGCCCGTAGGGTATTTCCTTGAAAATGGTCCGGCCGGCATAGGATCTATGCCGGCCAGGCTTATCTGTTTTGCAAATACTTGGGTAGGCCGGACTAGCTATATGCTAGCCGGATTGTCTTGGCTTCAAAGAGAAGGAATGCCCCACTGGTCAAAAGGTGGCTTTATTATCTGAAGCATGTGCAAAGTAAAGCAAAGGAGAGGACCAGCGGGTCAGTGGCGACCAAGGTGACGCGGGCAAAGCCGGATGACATAGCCCGTGATGCCAAAAGACAAGGATGATGCTGAGGGTTACGTCCAAAGCCCAGACGAGCCGTTAAAGAAGAATAAAGAAGGATATGTTTTATTAAAGGAGCATATTCATAGAATATGTTGCCACCTAAGCCCTAGAATTGTAACCCGGGCTCCCCTATATAAGGAGCACCAGGGCCTCAATAGAGAGGGACGACATTTGGAGGGATCATACTTTGTCTAAGGTAGAACTAAGGGGCTAGTTAGTGAGGGGTAAGAGACATCGTCTCCTTCTTGCTAAGAGCCACAAGAACACTTGTAAACACCATTGATAGAGAGAATACAAGAACTTCCATGCGTGGAATCACCACGTTCTCCCTCCCTAGATTCCCCTAGCACACATTGGCCCCATCTTTAGCCTATCCATGGCATCTGTCGTGCCACCACCACGACAGTTGGCGCCCATCGTGGGGCTAGCAGGGATGAAAATCCATACGAGAAACTTCTCGAGCACTGGCGAGCGTATCGTCTCAGGCTTGGTTCAGTGCTTTGGAGCGCTAGACTACGTCAACGAAAACGCGGGAAGCTTTGGCAGGAATCCTCCACTACGCAACGACATCTTCATCAAGCTTGGCGTGCACAAGATCTACGTCGGGGTGGATGAATCCTGCGTTCACCCGCGGCACATTGTTGACGGTGGCGAACCATCTCTCAGCGTCGCCCATGGAGTGCGTATCGCTCGCCCCACTAGCATCGTTGAAGTCCTGATGACCGTGCCAGATGCGGGACCGAACAAGGATCTGGCGCCAGAGCCACAGGTAATGCCCAAACAGACCAGGTCTAGGTTTCCTCCAGTAGAGAAGCCAGAGAATGTGCTCCAGCAAGCAATAGATAGCTTAGGAACACCAATAGCACCCGTGCTAGATCTGTCTCAGGCGCAAGTTGAGTTAGAGGAAACTAGGCAGAAGATGTTAGCTGGAGCAAAGAAGGTAGCTGAGTTGCATCAGTTGCTGAACATCACCTTGAGAGAGTACGCTAAGGCGAACCGTATCGATGGAGTGAAAATCCGAGGCAGAAACTTGATCACTGAGATTGACAAGGAGTACGAGCCTAGGCCGGGTCAGACAGCTCCTATAGTGATAGGAGGGCTGGATCGGTACAGTACCCCGGCAAAGAACCTCAGAGCAGCAAACGTGGCCGCATCCGAGTTAGAAGGTTTGACCGGTGAGGCTCGGCAGAGGCAATAAGAGAGAGTGAATCACTTGTTGAGGGTTGCATGCCAACAAAATGAAGAAATAAACAAAGCTAACCCGGCACCACCAGGGGCTTCACAGGTGGTACATTCAGCCAGAAATAACCCGGCAAGATCCAGAGGAGCCGCATCATCTCCGGGTCATGATCCTAGGAGAGAAGAAGTAGTGGACTCTGGGAGAAGAAACAAGAAAATGGTCCCTTATGATCCGGTAAGAACTGGAAAAGGAAAAGCAGTGCAAGTTGAAGCGGATCGCCACAGTACCAGCCGGGATGTAGCTGCCCGGGGTAACCACGACTAGGGCAATGCCGGTTAAAGAAATGCTGTCAACGGCAATGCCGGGCAGCGTAATCCTATGGGAGCAGGGCAAAATGTGCCTCAAGCGCAACAATGTGAACCTCGGCAAGGATGAAGTGCAGGGCAAGCAGCACCATAGTGTCCCGCACATCCGGATCAAGAAAGATACAATGATGGTTATTGAACTATGGTTAACAATGGATACCCTAGACCAGATCATCAGGTAATTGGATCACGGTTGGGAAGCAGGAACTTGCAGCCAGATGATGCGAGGTTAACGTTGGATAGGATTTATAGGTCGGAGCAAATCGAGTTACAAGGTCCACCGGGGCTAGCATGTTTCGGGCCCTGGATCATGAATGAGCGACCAGTGTCGAACTTCCAGCTAGCCAGGGGAACCCGGACTTATGATGGAAGCACCAGGATAGAAGATTGGTTGTTTGATTATGCTACAGCTGTCAAGATAGCAACAGGGAATTTGAGATGGGCAGTAAGATATGTACCACAAATGCTGGAAGGACCAGCGTGAGTTTGGCTGAACAATTTGCCACCAGGGAGTATCAACTGTTGGTTGGATTTCCAGGAACTATTCGTTAGCAACTTCTCAAGAACCTACAAGAGACCCAATAGACCGCAGACCCTTGCACTATGCCGGCAAAGACCGAATGAGCCAGATAGAGACTTCCTGACTTGGTGGTGCAACGTGCGAAACTCGTGCGAAGGGGTGATCGAATCACAAGTAATTGTGTGGTTCGCTCAGGGATGCAGATATGGGAGTATGTTGTGGCAAAGGTTACAGCAAGATATGCCAACTACCTTGTCCGAGACAATCCGGATTGCAGATTCATATGCCTTAGGAGATCCAACTCAACCCCGGCTGATGTCTACCGAAGCAAATAAGTATTACAACAGAGATATCTCCGGGTCATCAAGGAGGAATGATTTTCGAGGAAAAATAAGGGATGAGCGGCCGGATTATCGGTATAACTCGCAGCAGGTTGCGGCAGTGGATCGGGATCACCCCAATGCCGGAGCAAGCCAACGCCAAAAAACTGGAGGGAAAAACTGGCAGCAGAAAAGCGAAGAAAGAAAGCCTTGCACCCCAGAGCAGAAGAAGCAATGGAAGGAACGAAAGGATAGGCCGAGGTATACGTTCAAATCTATGCTAGATCAACCTTGCAAATTTCATACGCCAAGTCCGAACAGTCCAGCGAATCATACGACCCGCCAGTGTGAATGGGTGAGGAAGTTGGAATAGGTGGGTTCAGGGAATGCTCAGGCACCTCAGAACGAAGCACCTAGGAATGAAACACCCCGGCCACCGTTACTAACTGGGGGAAATGGACAACAACTAATGCTGCCGCCACCTCCACCGAGGTACGAAAATCTGGAAAGAAGAGAAGTTGTACATCAAGTGGGCAATAACCAACAACGAGGCCAAGGATACAACGAGAATTAGGGACGGAATGAGTACAGGGAACATCATCAAAGCTATTGTGTGTTCACCACGGAAGAGAATGACCGAAAAAGCTTACAGCGCCGGAATATGGAGGTGAACACAATAATGCCGACTGTGCCAAGATACATGCCTTGGGCGGATCAAGAGATCACGTGGAGTGTCAAGGATCACCCAAAGATCATGCCGAGCCCAGGAACCTACTCTCTAGTCTTGGATCCGACGTTCATCAGACCGAATCTCAATGTGAGGTTTTCCAAGGTGTTGATTGACAATGGCAGTAGTATCAACATTATGTATAAGGATACTATGCACAAGTTGGGAATAACAGAGAATATGCTACAAGCAACAAGGACCACTTTTCACGGTATTGTGCCAGGAACCACTTGTGAACCAATTGGTAAGGTCCGAGTTGACGTCTTATTCTACACAAGAGACAACTGTCGCACCAAGAATTTAGAATTCGAAGTAGTGAATCTAGAAAGTGCTTATCATGCATTACTCGGTAGGCCAGCGCTGAGCAAATTCATGGCAACTACCCACGTCAGCTACCTTAAGATGAAGTTGCCCGGACCAAGGGTGTGATAACTATATCAGTGGACTTCCGGCGTTCGATCGAGTGCGCGTCAGCCAGATCTAACTTAGCCGAGTCACTCGTGATAGCTTAGGTGTTGGGGGGATACCCGCGGGTAGGGTCACGCCGGGGTATAAAGGCCTAGTTAGCCGGGGTACGACAAGGTAAAAGCATGTGCTGGCCGAGTCACCTCAAGGCAGGCCAGATCATGAAGTAACCCGGACCAGGGGACATCCACCTAACTTGGTCTCAACCAACTTAAGCCATATGTCGGTAAGATGTATCTAACTTGTATGCAGCAAAAGGTGTGGCTGGATCAACCATGTGGGATCCGGGTTATATCAAGCTTGTAAGAGAAGGAAGGTATCTCGCTGGTCAAAGGTGACTACTGTACGCAGAGTGTGAGCGAAGCGGACAGAGGCCGGACCATCGAGGCGTGGCCGACAAAGGTGACGAAGCCAATGTCGGGTGACGCAGGCGCCGCAGAGGCTCACGTAGCCTCTACATGGATGACGCTGGGGAAAAGTGACCCGGTCGGCTTACTATTTTGGGAGGAGGCATATTCCCTAGAATATGCCTCCATGTATGCCCTAAGTGGAGACCTAGCCACCCATATATAAGGAGGGCTAGGCCTTCTGTAGAGGGGGTTGATTTCTGAGAGGTTGGTCTCTGGTGTGTAGCGATTTACTAGTGAGTTCCTGAGGGCTAGCTAGTGGTGAGAGTAAGAGAGTCCCTTCTTCCTCCTCTCTCCAATACAGCTCTAGGAGCACTTGTAATCTGCGAAGGTGAATCAAATACAAAGCTTCCGTGTGTGAAATCACCACACTATCCCTCCCTGGTTTCCCCTAGTGCATTTAGTCCCCACCTTTAGCCTATCCATGGCATCTGCCGTGACACCACCACGATAGTTGGCGCCCACCGTGGGGCTAGCGGCGCTAGCAGGGGTCAAGATCCGGACAGGAAACCTCATCTGCACCGGCGAACGTATCATCTCCGGGCTCATTCAATGCTTTGGAGCGGTAGACTTTGTGAGCAACAACGCTGGCTTCTTCGGCATGTGCCCTCTTCCGCGCAACGGCCTCTTCATCAAGCTCGGCGTGCACAAGGTCTACGTTGTTGTCGATGTGTCGTGCGTTAATCCGCGACACGTCCTCGAAGGAGGCGAGCCACCCCTTAGCGTGGTTCACGGGGCGCGTATCACTCGCTCCCCGGACCATGCGGAGGTTATTATGACTGCGCCAGGTGCGGGCGCAAGCAAGGATCCTGCACCAGATCCGGAGGTATCGCCCAAGGCACCGAGGAAAAGTAGAGGTCCTCCACTAGAGATGCCTGAGAATGTACTGCAGCAGGTGATGAATAGCTTGGCAAACCTAGTAGTAGCAGAAGTAGATCCGGCTCAGGCACAGGCCGAGCTAGAGGAAACTAGGCAGAAAATACTAGAGGGTGCGAAAAAGATAGCCACGGCTCAACAGTCGTTGAACATGACACTGCGTGAGTACGCTAAGGCAAATAAGGTTGATGCTGTTAAAGTGAAAGGGAGAAATCTCATGAGTGAGATGAACAGAGAGGGTGATACTAGGATTGAGGAATTAGAGAACAATTTGTCCGTGTGGATGCCGAGGTATAGTACCCCGACAAAGAACCTCAGAGTAGCGGATGCAGCTGCGTCTGAATTAGAGGGTGTGATGGGTGAAGCCCGTCAAAGACAGCAGGAAAGAGTCAATGAGTTCGTTCGGATCACGAACAGGCAAAACGAGGAGTTTCTCAGGGCTATCCCGGAGAGAGCTCGGGCCTCTAAGATCGTTCATTCAGCGGTGGGTAACCCGGAAAAATCCGCTGGAGCCGCATTGTCTCCTCATGGTGGTCCTAGGAGAGAAGAGGTAGTAACTTCGGCCAGGAGGAATAAACAGATAGTCCCATATGACCCGGCAAGGGCAGGGAAAGGAAAAGAAGTGCAAAGAAATGAAGATCGAAGGAGTGTGAGCCGAGGTGAAGCTGGCTGAGGAAAGCGTGACCAAGGCAATGCCGGTCAAGGAAATGCTGTAAACGGCAATGCCGGACGGCGCAATTCAGTAGGTGCAGGTCAACCGCAGCAGCGGAATATACCATGGCAAGATCGCAGTGCCGGCCAAGGTATGCAACAGAGAGCAGCTCCACAGCATCAAGATAGATACAATGATGGATATGGTGAACGCTGGCTATCCCAGACCGGACTATCACGTGATAGGGTCAAGATTGGGAGGTAGAAACTTGATGCCTGATGACGCCAGGTTAAAACTGGATCGGTTGTATAGGTCGGAGCAAATTGAGTGTCAAGGTCCTATGGGTCCAGCTTGTTTTGGGCCCCGGATCATGAAGGAACCTCCGGTACCTAACTTCCAGTTACCTAGAGGTACAAAGACGTATGACATCAGCACTAAGCCGGAGGATTGGTTAATTAACTATGCAACTGTGGTCAAAATTGCTATAGGCAACTTGAGGTGGGCAGTGATATATGTGCCCCAAATGTTGGAGGGGCCAGCAAGGGTATGGCTAAACAATTTGCCACCCGGAAGTATTAACTGTTGGATGGATTTTGAGGAGATGTTTGTTAGCAATTTCTCAAGTACGTATCAAAGGCCCAACAGGCCACAAACCCTAGCAATGTGCAGGCAGAGACCAAATGAGACAGACCCGGAGTTCTTAACCCGTTGGTGCACTGTGCAAAACTCGTGTGAGGGTGTGATTGAGTCACAGGCCATAGCTTGTTTTGCGCAAGGATGCAGATATGCAAGCATGCTATGGCAAAGGTTGCAAAGGGATATGCCAACCACCTTGGCAAAAACTATCCAGATTGCTGATTCATATGCCTTAGGTGATCCGACGCAACCTAGACTCACGACAAACGAGTCAAGCGAGGAGTACTGTCAGCGAGATGGGGCCTGGTCATCCTAAAGAAATGATTATAGAGGTAAAAGAAGGGATGACAGACAAGACTATCAGTACAGTACGCAACAAGTTGCAGCTGTAAATCAGGATCAACCCGGAGCAGGAAGCAGTCAACGTCAGAAAACTGGAGGACAGCAATGGACGCCAAGGAATGATGGGAAGAAAACTTGGATGCCAGAGCAAAAAAACAGTGGCAAGAGAAGAAGGACCGTCCGAGGTACACCTATGAGGCAATGCCGGATCAGCCGCGTAAGTTTCACACGCCTAATCCGAGTAACCCAACGGGTCACACAACCAAATAGTGTGAGTGGATGCGAAAAATAGAACAAAGTGGCTCGGGGAATGCTCAGGCACCTCGGAATGATCAACCTCGGCAGGAGTTACCCCGGCAGCAATTGCTCACCGGAGCGAACATGCAACAGTTAATGTTGACTCCCCCTCCGCCGAGGTATGACAACCATGAGAGAAGGGATGCAGTGCATCAGGTGGAGAACCAAGACCAACAGGATCAGAGGTACCCCGGAAATGAGGGGAGAAATGAGTACAGAGAGCACCATCAGAGTTATTGTGTGTTCACTACAGAAGAGACAGACATAAAGAGCTAGCAGCGCAGACATATGGAAGTCAATGCAGTAATGCCGGCAGTGACGAGGTATATGCCTTGGTCAGACCAGGAAATTACCTGGAGCATCAAAGATCATCCCAAGCTTATGCCAAGTCCTGGTTCGTACACACTAGTGCTAGATCCAACATTCATTGGGCCTAACCTCAACGTGAGATTCTCCAAGGTGCTGATTGCATTAATATCATGTATGCGGATACGATGCGCAAGTTGGGTATCTCGGAGAACATGCTCCCAGCTATAAGGACAACTTTCCATGGCATTGTGCCAGGCATTTCTCGTGAGCCCATAGGCAAGGTCTGGGTCGATGTTTTGTTCGGCACAAGAGATAACTGTCGAACTGAGAATTTGGAGTTTGAAGTGGTGAACTTAGAAAGTGCGTATCACGCGTTACTCGGTAGACCGGCACTGAACAAGTTTATGGCAAGCTGCCACATCAGTTATCTGAAGATGAAGTTGCCTGGGCCAAATGGTGTGATCACCATAGCCGGAGATTTCTGACGTTCCATTGAGTGTGCATCAGCCGGGTCAAACCTAGCTGAGTCACTCGTGATTGCGCAATAAAAGAGAAACATCCAAGAGGTGGCGGCATTGGCTCAGTCCGCGCAGCAGTATATGCCGGTGCTGAGTAACCCGCATGGTAGTGTATCATTCCAAGCGACAAAAGATACCAAGAAGGTGCCTGTTGATGATATTTTCCTAGAGCGTACCGTAACAATTGGTGCCGGGTTAAATGACAAATAGGAAAGCGAGCTCGTCAACTTCCTCCATGAGAATCGGGATATTTTTTCTTGGTCCACACATGACTTGCAAGGTGTTCCGAGGGAGTTGGCCGAGCACTCTTTGAATGTCAGACCCGGAGCAAAGCCGGTGAAGCAACCTCTCCGCCGCTTCGCCGAAGATAGGAGAAAGGTCATAGGAGATGAAATAGCTCGGTTGTTGGCTGCAGGATTTATTATGGAAGTGCTTTACCCGGATTGGCTATCTAATCCAGTGCTAGTGGAGAAGAAGAAAGATGATCCGAACGTGGCGGTGGTTTGGCGTATGTGTATCGATTACATGAACCTGAATAAGGCGTGTCCAAAAGATCCATTCCCACTGCCAAGGATAGACCAAGTCATAGATGCCACTGCTGGGTGTGAGTTGTTGTCGTTCATTGATGCATATTCTAGTTTCCACCAGATACCTCTGAACCCAAATTATCAAATAAAGACTGCGTTTATCACTCCGTAATGGGCTTATTCCTATCGCACCATGCCTTTTGGTTTACGTAATGCAAGGGCAACGTACCAGAGATGTATGCAAAAATGTTTGCATGACCAAATTGGTCAAAATGTGCAGGTGTATGTGGATGATGTTGTGATAAATACCAAGGAAAGCAAAACGCTCCTTGACGATATCAGGCAGACATTCGCGAACCTAAGGAGGTTCCGGATGAAGCTTAACCCGGAAAAATGTACCTTCGGTGTCCCGGCTGGAAAATTACTCGGATTCCTCGTCTCCAGCCGGGGTATTGAGGTCAATCCAACTTAGATCCGGGCCATAGAACGAATGGATCTGCCGAAGTGTCTTAACGATGTCCAGAAGTTCACTGGTTGCCTAGCATCATTGAGTCGGTTTGTATGTCGGTTGGGAGAAAAGGCACTGCCTCTCTATCAACTCATGAAAAAGTTGGATCAGTTCATTTAGACGCCGCAGGACAATGAAGCCTTTGCTCACTTAAAGAAAATGTTAGCCACTGCACCAGTGTTAGCCTCTCCACTATCAAAGGAGCCAATGTTGCTCTATATAGCTGCAACCAACCGAGTTATAAGTGCAGTGATTGTGGTAGAGCGCGATGAAGAGGGTAAGTCGGTGCAAAGGCCAGTGTATTATGTGAGCGAGGTATTATCAGCCTCAAAGCAGAACTATCCTCAGTATCAAAAAGTGTCATATGGTGTGTATATGGCAGCTAAGAAGCTAAAGCACTATTTCGAGGAACACCCAATCAAGGTAATATGTGAAGCTCCCATATCCGAGATAATGAGCAACAAGGATGCGAGTGGCAGGATTGCGAAATGGGCAATTGAACTAGCACCTTATGCGCCACAATATGACAGAAGAGAGGCAATTAAACCTCAGGCTGTGGCAGACTTTTTTGTGGATTGGGCCGAGGTGCAATATGAGCCACCATTACCAGATCCGAACTACTAGAAAATGCACTTTGACGGGTCAAAACAAAAACCAGGTTAGGTACTGGAGTTGTGCTTACCTCACCGAAGAAGGACCAGCTGAAATATGTGCTGCAGATCCACTTCACTGCATCAAACAATGTAGCAGAATACGAGGCACTTATACATGGGCTCAAAGTGGCAAAGGAGGTTGGAATACGCCGGATCCAATGCTTTGGCGACTCGGATCTCATAGTCCAGTAGGTCTCCGGCCAATGGGATGCTTTGGATGCAAACATGGCATTATACAGATTTCATGTGCATAAGATATCTGGTTACTTTGAGGGATGCGAATTTCACC
>CAJUXJ010000673.1:0-23176 GCA_910589775.1 Avena eriantha | reverse complement strand
GCAAAAGCTTTCCGCCATGGGTTTTACTGGCCATGTGCCTTAGAACAAGCAGAAGATCTGGTGAGAAAATGCAATGGCTGTCAGAGATATGCGACAAAAACACATATGCTAGTGTCGGAGCTCAAGACCATACCAATTACATGTCCATTTGCCGTATGGTTCTTGGATGTGGTTGGCCCATTTAAACCAGCAAGAGGGAATATGACTCACATTTTGGTCATGGTGGAAAAATTTACGAAGTGGATTGAAGTAAAGCCAATAAGAAAATGTGATGGAGCCACTGCCATAACTTTCCTCAAAGACATCATCTTGAGATACGGTTATCCTCACAGTATCATAACAGATCATGGCACAAATTTTGCTGAGGGGGCATTTGCGCGTTTTTGCCGAGATAAGAAGATCCGGCTGGACGTTTCCTCGGTAGCCCACCCCACATCGAACGAACAAGTGGAAAGATCCAACGGATTAGTATTATCCGGGATAAAACCCCGGCTCATTGAGCCACTTCAAAGGTCAACAGGGTGTTGGATAGAAGAACTACCAGCGGTACTGTGGAGTTTAAGAACAACTCCGAATCGATCAACAGGCTATACGCCATTCTTTCTGGTATATGGGGCAGAAGCTGTATTACCAGCCGACATAGAGCATGACTCGCCTAGAGTTACCGAATACACAGAAGCCGAAGTGCAAGAGGCCCAGCAAAATGATGTTGATCTGCTGGAAGAAGCGGGAGAATTGGCATTGTCCAGATCCGCCATATATCAGCAAAATCTCCGACGCTATCATAGCAGGAAAGGAAGCCCCCGAGTTTTCCGGGAAGGTGACCTGGTACTCCGGTCGGTACAACGTACTGCTGGCATGCATAAATTATCCCCCCATGGGAAGGGCCATTCATTGTGAGCAAAGCATTGCACAATGATCCTTATTATCTTATCGATGCGAAACCATAGGAGAAGAACAAGGCGGATAGGTCCGGCGAGGAATCCAAACGTCCATGGAATGTAGCTCTACTTCGTCCTTTCTACACTTAGCAGAGAAGTGTTTGTATCCGAGTCTCTCATATGTCGGTATGTATGCCGGCAATGAGCTTATCAATGAAATCTTGGCACCTCGAGCAGTAACTCGGGGACTGCCTTAGTAATTTTAGTTGTCTTCTATATTTCTTATTTATATGTCGGCTGGTGTAAGTTGCTTCAACTTAGGCCGGATTAGTAGTGTGTGAGCACCAAAAACCTAACTCTTCGACTTGCTATTGTCCAACAATATTTGGCTTCATGGCAAGCAAGAGAACAAGTTTGGAATTGTGTAGCACATGAAAAACGACTAAGGGAAAAAACTTAATCGACCCGACATTTGTTTTTTGGACTAACATTGCGTGTACTTTAAATTTATCATGCTGAGTTATTTTGAGCTAAACCTAAAGTTTCCAAGTACTGTTAAATCAATTTTTGAAGCTCGGACTCGTAAGTCATAAAACCGAAACAAGGTAGACACGAGCCGAGCCAAGAGATTGGAGGAACAGGAAAATGAAACTCGGGGACTATGCCCAAGTGAATCTGGCATAAACTTAGCAGCAAAACATAACTGATGTGCTTAATACAAATTGCACCCAGCATACCAGGGATCTGATAAACTTTTAAGTTTTTTCGCTCAAGGAGCGGCAGGAGGAGGAAGTTCGGCGTCATCTTTGCTGTCTTCGACGTCAGAGGCATCGTCCTCTTCGTCCTCATCCGAGCCATCTTCAACATTTTCAACGTTTTCGACATCGGCGGCATCTAGGAAGCTTGTTCCCTCATTCCATTCATGAATGGGGGCATATTCAATGAGGATATGGGCGCAAGCCTTGCGCCGAGCAATCCACTCCGGGTCACTAGACCATTTGGATCTGGTGCGCACGCGCGCTAGGAGGTTGAGGTCGATCTTCTCGTACCATGTGAGCACATAGTGGAGAACGGTCTCAGCTCCGGCGCGTCCAGCGGATTCTCTCCAGAGATCGAGCTGAGTCTCACATTCCATAAGCCGGGCAAAAAGAACAACCATATTCTCGAGAGTATCTTCTTCAGGCCAAAAGGCATTGAAGATCCGGATTACTATGTCCATGTTATCCTTGCCGTAGTTCTTCACGGTCTCGACTCGGGCGGATAAGCTGACTATCAAGTCTTCGAGATCAAGAGGAATGGAGGAAGAACCGAACGGAGAACCCCTCTGCATGCGGAACTTGGTAACAGCGTTGAATCCAATGACATCGCTCTCTAGGAATTTTCTTGAAAAAATGACACAGGGGGAGTAAGTAAAGGAAGTAGACCCAAAGGATCAGTGTCAGACGAACGAAAAGAACTTACCAGAAATGTGGCTATGAACCCGGGTCAGCTCCTTGATGCAGTTGTCGTGCCTCTCCCGGAGTTGCACAAGTTCAGCATTCGCCGACTCAAGCTTGACGTCGGCCTCCTTAAGTAATTCTTGGTCCTTGGCAATCTGGAGGTTGAGGCGCTCCTGCTCTTTAGTATAGTCCTGGCCAGCTTTTTGAAGTTCGGATTGGTGCTGCGCTTTCAACTTCTTCATATCTGCCTTGAGCTTGGCAATCTCGTCATCTTTGGTTCGGAGAAGGGCGAGCTCATCGTCTTTCTTTTTAAGTTCGGCCTGATGCTGCCCTGCTTGTTCCAGAAAATGTAGCATCATATCAGGCACGGGCACGCTATCTTCAAGATATGCTGAAATAGTTTGTTGACCCGGCAAAGCCGAGGTAAGAATGTTTGTCGAGCCAAGGAGAAAAAGAGATAGAAAGCATAGCAATGTTGAACAAAAATGACTTACCCTTGATTTGATCCAAATTTTTCCTCATGATGGTATTCTCAGCTTCTACCCCAGTTGCGAAAAACCGAAGGATGGGTTAGCTCGGCATACAAAGATGAAATGAAAATATGCCGAGGAAGAAACTTACCCCTTTTCTCGTGTTCAGCGAGAAGTGCATTATGTTTTGCGCGCAACATCTTCTGAGTATCAAGGAGACGCTGAAACTCAGCGCTCCGGCGGTTGGTGGTCAGCTGAAAGAGCAAAGATGAACACCTTAGTCTTGTGCATATTCGAAGTGTACAAGGTCCGGGCCAAGTGGAACTTAACCCGGCTCTAGGTGTGTGCATATTCGAAGTGTACAAGATCCGGGCCAAGTGGAACTTAACCCGGCTCTAGGTGTGTGCATATTCAAAGTGTACAAGATCCGGGCCAAGTGGAACTTAACCCTGCTCTAGGTGTGTGCATATTCGAAGTGTACAAGATCCGGGCCAAGTGGAACTTAACCCGGCTCTAGGTGTGTGCATATACGAAGTGTACAAGATCCAGGCCAAGTGGAACTTAACCCGGCTCTAGGTGTGTGCATATTCGAAGTGTACGAGATCCGGGCCAAACAGAACTTAACCCGGCTCTAGGTGCGTGCATATCCGAAGTTATTAAGGAGCTATGCTAGTTCTCTAAGGAGCATTCGGCCGAGTAAACAAGTTAGTCCCCCGGAGGCTCGGGGACTAATGGTTATATCACTACTAATACACAACATACTAAGGAAAAGATGAAATAACGTACCTCCATCATCCGACCCGCAAGGTTAATGGCCTTGGCGGCGGTATTCATCTGCGCAGAAAATTCGGCGGGACCGAACTTCTCCGGGAGATCGTCGTTGTAGACGAACTCCGCCTTGTTCCAGTTATTTACAAACTCGATCAAGGTCGGAGGGTATCGTTCACCGCTTAGCATGTGTGGCGCCACTAATCCCTTGGCATGCGCCTCCCTCCTCTCAACTTGGGAATGGCTGGACTGGTGTGCAAAACAAGTTGCGCATCAGCTGGCTCGATAGGGGCGTCCTTCGGAGGTGGAGTTTTGTTCGGAAGCATGGACGCAAGTGTGCGCTATCCAGCCTCGACGGGCGCTGCCCTGGTAGCCTCAGGTGCCTTCTTGCCCTTGGGCTGGTGCTAAGAGGTTGAGGTTGCTGCAGCGGATTTGCCCTTGGGAGCTGCCTTGGTGTTTTCTCGCCGAGACTGAGAAGACTCGGACGAGGCGGAGGGGCTTGGCGCTGCTGCTGTCACTTTTGTTGTTGGTGGTGGTGTTGAAGCTGAGGATGGAGCTGGTACTGATTTCTTTTTTTGCGGAGGGACTGAAGGAACCTCGCTGGTAGCTGGTTGCGGCGGAGTCGAAGTAGTGGTTGCCACTGCCTCGGCAGAGCCAGTCTCCCCTGCTCCAAGTTTGCATTCCTCTTGACGAGGTGGGCTGGAACCCGGAGCAGCCGCAGAACCCTCCGGGGTAGGGCTCAATGGGCGTGAATCGTCGCCACGAGGGGGAGAAGGGCTGTGTCGGAGTGGTGAGGCAATGCTAGATCCACTCCGGGGTACCTCCACCGCGGCCCTGCCGAATCAAATAAAGTATGATGAGAAATTATAACAAAAGAAGAACAAGTGAATGGCAAAAGGTGAAGAGGCTTACTCATCCGAGGTCAGGGGCTCCTTGGGCTTCCGAGCCCTCCGGGCTGTGGCCTTAGTTGGAGGTTTGGTGGCAGTTTTATCCCCGGCCTTCTTCCACCTTTTAGCCGGCTGAGAAGGTCAGGAGGAGGATGCAGAGGCAGCTCCCCTTTTCTTATTCGGCGCCACCGGTACAGGATCACCCACGGCAAGGGGAGGGTCTTCATGGATCTGCCCACCGAGGTTAGCTGATGCCAGAAAAGCATAAGAAAGGGGGACAGCGTCAAATGCTTCCATCACCTCAACATCTGAATCATCTTCATCGTCGGTCCAATCTCTAATAGAAGAGAGTTTACCGGTGGGTCGTTTCGTTGCATCTGCCATCGAAAGGAACATCTCCTAATCCGGTTCTTCCTTGTCCGAGTTATCCCGGTCAGGCGCCCATTTGAGGGAAGGCTCGGTGCCATCCTCGATGGTTTGCTGAAGAAACATCTAAGGAAAAGAAAAGGCAACAGGATTAAAACCTACAACAAATGGCCGACATAAGATTTAACACGGAAAGAGTTTAGGGCACAAGATTTACCGAAGGAGGAAGCCTATCTCAACAAAAATGTTCAATTCCCCATGTCCACTTAGAGGAGAAGTCCTTGTGAGTGGTGAAGAGGGCCTTGACCCGGCGGTAGATTTCTGTATTGCTCAACTCAAAAGACGAGGTTCGGTTGGGGTCGTGGCCCCAGCTCATTTGACACACTTTATGTGTGCATTTCTGGAGGGGGAGATCCGGTTGCGGACAAATGTGATCATGGCGTCCTCGTTGCGCAATCCGAGTTCCTTCAGCTCCTTCAATCTCTTGTTGACCTGGTTAGCCAAAACTGTGGGCTTCTTGGGGATAACGTCCCACAAATCCGGGTTAGGAGGACACGGAGTATAGGGGCACAGCCGGATCAAGTCCTTGGTGGTGCTGTTCCAGACGTAGAAGAAAGTCCGGGCCCATCTCTTGCAACAGTCAAGCCCTGTAACTCGGGGGAAGATGGACAACTTCCGGGGACAGATTGATGCAGCACCGAACTGCTTGAGCTGCTTATCCTCCGGATCTAGATCTACATTCGGAATGACGTTCCAGCGAAGGCCCAAGAACCAGATCCATAGCTCCTTCATGGGCCATAGTCCGGCATAACCTTCGATCGTTTAGGCGAAGGCAGAGAGAGATTTGATGGCATTGGCTGGAAGGTGGTGCGGCTGAAGCTCGTACGTGTTTAGCCAGTCATGGAAAAAATCGCTAACTGGCCGACCGAACCCCCGCTAGAAGTGTGATAGGAACACGACATACTCGCCCGGATTGGGTGAGGGGGCAAGTTCGACAGAAGCCAGGCGCGCGGCGACGCCCTCCGGGATGCGCCTGGTACGGTAAAGCCAATCCAGGTCATCCTGGTAGACCCAGGATCCGGCCCACGCGCCGTGGTCGGCGTGTGCCGCGTCTTCTTCCATCTCCTGCTCGGCGATGGAGAGTTCCTCCTCAGTCATCTCGAGGTCGCTCTCCTCACTTGCGCTAGCGGCGGAGGGAGGCAGCGGCCTGGACTGGCGAGGACCCGTGGCGCAGGAGATGTGCGGAGGTGGCGGCAGCGCTAGAGCGCGTGGAAGTAGTACGGTGGCAGCGCTGCTGCTCAGATGCGGTGGCGGCGGTGTTGTCGACGGAGAAGAAGAGGAAAAAGGCAGAGGCAGAGGGGCGCGGGAGCGGGGAAATGACCCAAGGGGCACGGCCTCCCCTATTTAACCACTCCCGTAAGGGGGTAGTGGGATCGCGTTTTGCAGGCGAGCCACACGGTGTGGCCGTGTATGGTCCGGATCAGCCAATCAGCGACGAGCCACACGAAGGGCCACAGGGCGCAGTGGATCCCTTGACATGACGTTATGTTGCGGTTAACGAGGAGGCAAGCGCGACGTGACGTGTACAGCAGTAACTTCTGACAATAACTGGGGCGGTTGCTGGCCCTTAAAATGAGGCAAAGTAATGATTAGCCTCCACGTGGGGAAGCGTACGAGATAAGGAAGAATGACCCGGATGAGTATGACGTAACCCGGCCAGCAAGTAAAAACTTGGAATGTGCCAAGGGAAAATAAACCTATGGAATCCGGATCAAGAGGTAACTCGGAGAAGGAGCAAGAAGCTCAGTAAAAATTGAACCTACTGTGGCCTTAGCGGCTAAGGTAGCTAAGACCGCACCAGCTTCGGGGACTAATGTTGGGGGGATACCCCCGGGTAGGGTCACGCCGGGGTATAAAGGCCTAGTTAGACGGGGTACGACAAGGTCAAAGCAAGTGCTGGCCGAGTCACCTCAAGGCATGCCGTATCACGGAGTAACCCGGACCAGGGGACGTCCACCTAACTTGGTCTCAACCGACTTAAGCCATATGTCAGTAAGATGTATCTAACTTGTATGCAGGAACAGGTGTGGCCGGATCAACCATGTGGGATTCGAGTTATATCAAGCTTGTAAGAGAAGGAAGGTATCTCGCTGGTCAAAGGTGACTACTGTATGCAGAGTGTGAGTGAAGTGGACAGAGGCCGGACCACCGAGGCATGGCCGACAAAGGTGACGAAGCCAATGTCGGGTGACGCGGGCACCGCAGAGGCTCACGTAGCCTCTACATGGATGACGCTGGGGAAAAGTGACCCCGTCGGCTTACTATTTTGGGAGGAGGCATATTCCCTGGAATATGCCTCCACCTATGCCCTAAGTGGAGACCTAGCCACCCCTATATAAGGAGGGCTAGGGTTTCTGTAGAGGGGGTTGATTTCTGAGAGGTTGGTCTCTGGTGTGTAGCGATTTACTAGTGAGTTCCTGAGGGCTAGCTAGTGGTGAGAGTAAGAGAGTCCCTTCTTCCTCCTCTCTCCAATACAGCTCTAGGAGCACTTGTAATCTGTGAAGGTGAATCAAATACAAAGCTTCCGTGTGTGGAATCACCACACTATCCCTCCCTGGATTCCCCTAGTGCATTTATTCCCCACCTTTAGCCTATCCATGGCATCTGCCGTGACACCACCACGACATCAGGAGAAAAGGAAGATACTAGAGGTGTCGGCATTGGCTCAATCCGTGCAGCAACATATGCCGGCCCTGACCAACCCGTACGGGAGCGTATCGTTCCAAGCGACTAAGGATACGATAAAGTGCCAGTTGATGATCTATTCCCAGTGCGCACCCTCACCATAGGTGCCGGGTTAAGTAGTAAATAGGAAAGCGAGCTCGTCAACTTCCTCCGTGAGAATCGGGATATCTTTGCTTGGTCTACGCAAGATCTGCAAGGTGTACCGAGGGAGTTGGCTGAGCACTCATTGAATGTAAGACCCGGGGCTAAGCCGGTAAAGCAGCCTCTCAGTCGTTTCACAGAAGATAAAAGAAAACTAATTGGAGATGAGATAGCAAGATTGCTAGCGGACAGATTTATCATGGAGGTACTTTATCCGGATTGGCTCTCTAATCCGGTGCTGGTGGAGAAAAAGAAGGATGATCCGAACGTGGCAGTGGTATGGCACATGTGTATTGATTACACGAACCTGAATAAGGCGTGTGCAAAAGATCCATTTCCACTCCCTATAATATATCAGTTCATAGACTCAACTGTCGGATGTGAGCTACTGTCATTCACTGACGCATATTCTGGTTTCCATCAGATACCCCTGAATCCGGATGATCAAATAAAGACAGTGTTCATTACCCCGTATGGGGCTTATTGTTATCGAACTATGCCGTTTGGACTACGTAATGCAGGAGCAACATACCAGCGATGTATGCAAAAATGCTTGCATGACCAGATAGGTCCGAATGTACAGGTGTCTGTGGATGATGTGGTGATAAAAACCAAGGAAAGCAATATGCTCCTTGAGGATATCCGGCAGACATTCGCGAACTTGAGAAGGTTCTGAATGAAACTAAACCCAGAGAAGTGCACCTTCGGCGTACCGGCAGGAAAGTTACTCGGTTTCTTGGTATCTATCCGCGGCATTGAAGCTAACCCAACGAAAATCCAAGCCATAGAAAGAATGGAGTTACTAAAGTGTCTTAATGATGTCTAGAAGTTCACTGGTTGCCTGGAATAGTTGAGTCGGTTTGTATGTCGGCTGGGAGAGAAGGCCTTGCCCCTCTATCAGTTAATGAAAAAAAGCAGACAAGTTCACATGGATGCCACAGGAGGATCTTGCATTTTGAGAGTTGAAAAAGATGCTATCTACCGCGCCAATCCTAGCTGCACCACTACCTAAAGAACCAATGTTTCTTTACGTAGCCGTGACCAACCGAGTCATAAGTGAAGTGATCGTAGTGGAGCGCGAAGAGGAAGGAAAGTCGGTGCAAAGGCCGGTGTATTATCTGAGCGAAGTATTGTCAGCGTCAAAACAGAATTATCCTCACTATCAAAAGATGGCGTATGGCGTATATATGTCAGCCAAGAAGCTCAATCACTATTTCGAGGAACAGCCCATCAAGATGACATGTGAGGCGCCTATTTCGGAGATCATGAGCAACAAGGACACAAGCGGCAGAATAGCAAAGTGGGCAATTGAATTAGCTCCATACGCGCCACAGTTCGACAGAAGAGATGCGGTCAAATCACAAGTGGTGGCGGATTTCTTTGTGGACTGGGCTGAAATGCAATACGAGCCACCCCTGCCGGACTCCAATTATTGGAAAATGCACTTCGACGGATCAAAACTGAAGGACGGACTAGGCGCTGGAGTAGTGCTTACCTCGCCCAAGAAGGATCAACTGAAGTACGTCCTACAGATCCATTTTACTGCCTCGAATAATGTGGCGGAGTACGAAGGATTGGTACATGGTCTCAAAGTGGCAAAGGAAGTGGGAATACGTCGGATACAGAGCTTTGGAGATCCGGATTTGGTGGTACAACAAGTGTCTGGAAATTGGGATGCCCTGGATACTAACATGGCCTTGTATAGGTTCCATGTCTAGAAGATAAGCGGGTTTTTCGAAGGATGTGAGTTCCATCACATCCCTCGGAGTGAAAACAAGGCAGCAGATACACTGTCCAAGCTAGGCTCATCCTGGCAACCCATTCCGCCAAATGTGGCTTTGGAGCACTTGAGAAAACCGTCTATCATACCATCACCCGAATCAGATTTAATTTATATCCTGGTGCTCACCGGATCAGCAGCTACACCTATGGAGATAGAATGGGGAAGCACCTCAGCAAACCCGGGGACTGCTTCAGCAAACCCGAGGACTGTGCAGTTTGATCTGGAGGGATTTATGTCGGTGGATGCAATGGAAGTGAATGAGGAACCATTTCCCGTCCGACCTATACCATCTTGGGCCAGGCCAATTTTTGATTTCCTGAAAGAGGGTATCTTGCCGGATGATGAAATAAGTTCAAGGCAAATTCAGAGAAGGGCAAAGGCTTATACCATTATCAACACCGAGTTATACAAAAGTAGTGTGACCGCGGTACTACAAACGTGCGTTGATCCGGAGGAAGAGCTCGACATACTCCGAGATATTCACCAAGGAGAATGCGGCCACCACGCCTCCTCAAGGGCCTTAGTAGCAAAAGCTTTCCGGCATGGATTTTATTGGCCCAGTGCTTTGGAGCAAGCAGAGGACTTGGTCAGAAAATGTAACGGCTGTCAAAGATACACCACAAAAACTCACCTGCCAATGTCGGAGTTGAAAACTATCCCCATTACGTGGCCATTTGATGTATGGTGCCTGGACATGGTAGGACCATTTAGGCCGGCTAAAGGAGGGATGACCCACATGCTGGTCATGGTTGACAAGTTCACCAAGTGGATCAAAGTGAAACCAATTCGGAAATGTGATGGGGCAACAGCAGTAAGATTCCTCAAGGATATAATCTTAAGGTATGGCTACCGCCATAGCATCATAACTGATAACGGGACAAATTTTGCCGAAGGAGCATTTGCGAGGTTCTGCCAGGAAAAGGAGATCCGGTTAGATGTCGCCTCAGTTGGCCGCCCCGCGTCGAACGGGCAAGTGGAGAGATCCAACGGACTGGTATTATCCGGGATAAAACACTGGCTCATAGAGCCGCTGCAAAGATCAGCGGGGTGCTAGATAGAAGAACTACCAGCAGTACTGTGGAGTTTAAGAACAACTCCGAATCGATAAACGGGCTATATGCCATTCTTTTTGGTATATGGGGCAGAAGCTGTATTACCAGCCGACATAGAGCATGATTCTCCTAGGGTCACCCAATATACAGAAGCCGAAGTGCGAGAAGCCTGCCAGAATGTTGTTGATCTACTAGAAGAAGCGAGAGAACTGGCCCTGTCCAGATCCGCCATATACCAACAAAATTTCTGATGCTATCATAACAGGCAAGTAAACCCCCGAGTTTTTCGGGAAGGTGATTTCGTGCTAAGGCTAATACAACGCACCGCTGGCATGCATAAGTTATCCCCCCATGGGAGGGGCCCTTCATTGTGAGCAAAGCTTTGCGCAATGATTCCTACTATCTTATTGATGTGCAGCCCCAGCAAAAGAATAAGGCGGACAGGTCCGGAGAGGAATCCAAAAGACCATGGGACATAGCACTGTTGCGTCCCTTCTACACCTAATAGGTGAATGTATCCGAGCTACTCATATGTTGGTATGTATGTAGGCAGTGAGCTTATCAATAAAAACTTTGCCACCTCGAGTAGAGACTCGGGGACTGCTATAACACTTGTCTTGTTTTCATATTCTTTATGTCGGCTAGGTTAAGTCGCTTACGTTATAGTTGGACTAGTAATGTGTTAGCACCAAAAACCTAACTCTTCGACTTTGCTACTATCCAACAAGAATTGGCTTCATGGCAAGCTAGAGAACAAGTTTGGAATGGCAAAGCACATGAAAAACAACTAAGGAAGAAGAGCTTAAGTGGTCTGACATTGGTTTTTTGGCTAACCCTTAGTTTGTTTTCTTCACTAAAATGCCGAATCATTTTGAGCTAATCTCAAGGTTTCAAGTATTGTTAAGTCAATTTTTTGAACCTCGGACTCTTAAGTCAAAAAACCGAATCAAGGTAGACGCGAGCCGGGTCAAAAATTGGAGGAACAAGAAAATGAAACTCGGGGACTTCACCCACGATAATCCAATAGTAAAAACTTAGTTCGAAACATGAAATTGTAGCACAAGCAAACCAACGTGTTAAAATACATCTACGGCCGGCATTCCGGGGATCTGATAAATGTGATTGAGTGTTTTTCAAGGGGCAGGAGCAGCAGAGGAATCATCTGCGGAAGAGGGAGGTACTCCGGAGTGTGCGGAAGGAGCGCTAGCTTCGGCATCATCCTTCGGGTCAACTTCGTTGTCTTCCGGATCTTCAGCCTCGTCGCCTAACTTGGAGTCCTCGCTCTCATTCCCTTCTTCTTCAGCTCTAGAGACAATCTCATCGTCAGCAGCATCAAGGAAGCTCGACCCCTCATTCCAGGCATGGCAGAAGGAGTACTAAATGAGATTGTTCGCATAGGCCTGGCGGCGCGCGATCCACTCCGGATCCTCGCACCACTTAGACCCGGTGCGCATATGCTTGAGCAATGCCACGTCCATCCCTTCATACCATGAAAGCGTAAACTTCAAAGTAATGTCAGCTCCAGCCCGTGCCGCAGATTCACGCCACATGTCCAGTTGTGTCTCGCATTCCATGAGTTCGACTATGAAGTCTGAGGTTCTCTTGGGAATGGTCACACTGGGCCAGAGGCAGCAGAACATCTGTGTTGCTGCTGGGATAATGTTTGTGCCAAAATTCTTTACTATGTCGAGACGAGCGGTGAGACTCGCCAGGAGATCCTCTGTGGCATAAGGAACTGGCTCGGCATCAGGCCCAACAGGAACTCCACGCTGCTCACGGGAATCGCGTACGGCGGAGGAAGCGAATGTGTCGCTCTCTAGAAATTTGCCTAAGGATAAGAGGAGCAATGTTGAGCGGCTGGACCAAATCCAAATTGTAACAAATCAAGCTAGAGCGGAAAACTTACGTGCAACCTGGAAGAGAAGCCGCTGAAGCTCGGAATCAGTGTTGGCGTTGTGGACCCGGAGTTTTTCATACTCAGTGATTGCCGACGTAAGTTTGACATCGGCCTCCTCTAGTAAACCCTTGTCCTTAGAGATTTGTGTAACTAGACGCTCCTTCTTTTCGGCAAACTCCTGATCGGCCTTCTCCAGCGTGGAATGATGAGAGCTCTTGAGTCTCTGGATTTCAGCATTCAGCCGAGTAATCTCTGAGTCCTGCTGCTAGAGCCGAGCTATCTTAGCGTCCTTCTTCTTCAGTTCAGCTTTATACTTCCCTGATTGTTCTAGGCAGTGGGTCATCAGTTCAGGCATAGGAACACTGTCCTCAAGAGCAACTGCAACATGATCCGAAGGACCCAAAATATGAGTGTCCACCAGATAAAGCATGGAGGGTACGATGATCATGTGAAGGGGATGAAGTTACCTTTAATCTCCACAAGATTCTTCCTCATGATTTTATTCTCAGCCTCAACCTCAGTTGTGTAATCCGGGCAAGACATTTATATAAGCTCTAAGAAGTTGAAATGAACAAGAAAGGGAGGGAAATGGAAACTAACCCCTCTTCTGGTACTCCTCTAGGAGTTTACCATGACGCCCACGTATGTCTTTGTAGGATTCCAGCAGGCACTGGAACTCGACGGATCGGCGGTTAGTGGTAATCTGAAACAAGAAAGAGACAAAAGTTCAGAGACAGTGGAAATTATTCGAAGGTTATAAGATCTGGGCCAAGTGGAACTTAACCCGGCTCTAGGTGTGTGGGTATTCGAAGTCTACAAGATCGGGGCCAAGTGGAACTTAACCCGGCTCTAGGTGTGTGGATATTCGAAGTCTACAAGATCCAGGCCAAGTGGAACTTAACCCGGCTCTAGATGCGTGGATATTCGAAGTCTACAAGATCCGAGCCAAGTGGAACTTAACCCAGCTCTAGGTGTGTGGATATTTGAAGTCTACAAGATCCGGGCCAAGTGGAACTTAACCCGGCTCTAGGTGTGTGGATATTCGAAGTCTACAAGATCTAGGCCAAGTGGAACTTAACCTGGCTCTAGGTGTGTGGATATTTGAAGTCTACAAGATCCAGGCCAAGTGGAACTTAACCCGGCTCTAGGTGTGTAAATGTTTGAAAACTACATGATCTGTGCCAAGGGAACTAGACCTGGCCCAACATTTAGTGCAAATTAATGACAATATGAACAAAAACTAGGGCGCATCCGACCGAATAACAAGTTATTCCCTCGGAGGCTCGGGGACTAGGATATATCTACAACTGCTAAGTTATGAAAAACATCAACATCAGAGAAAAAGGATTACCTCCATCATCCGGCCAGCCAGGGAGATAGCATGAGTGGTGGAGTTCATTTGCACGCTGAACTCAGCAGGGCCGAACCTTTCTGGGAGATCACCCTGAGGGTCGACGATGTCGACGATGGCTCGTCAATAGGCCCTTCACATGGGCCACGCTCCTAGCGGATTGAGCCGCAGCAGGGCTGGTGTGCAAAACCAGCTGTTTGCTGCCCTCTGATCCGGAAGTTGACCCGGACGAAGCTGACCCGGAAGTCTTCATAGCTTTGCCGAATGAGGGTTGAGGAGCGTGCTAAAAGAAATCAGTGATTAAGGGGGCGGACCCGGTGGGGGCCGAAAGAGCTTTCCCCTTAGGAGGCTTGGAGGCCTTTGCTGCGGTTGTTCTTGCTGATGTTGTTGACGCTGGTGCTGGTGCTGCTGGTGCTGGTGCTGCTGTTGCTACTGTTGGTGCTGTGGGTGCTGATGCTGGTGTTGTTGTTACTTGTGTTGTTGTTGTTGCTGCTGCTGGTGCCGTTACTAGTGCTGGGGATACTGCGGGCGGCGCCGATGAAGCTGGCGCCTCAACGATGGGCGCAGAGGCCGAGGAGCTGGGCAGATCCGGCATTGTCGTATCCAAATCCGGCCCACTACCCCCCACGTCGACGTTGCCCTCCTCTTGACGAGGTGGACTCTGGTCAAGCGCGGCCGCAGAACCCTCATGAATAGGGCTAAGCGGACGTTGGTTATCGTCGCGGGGGAGAGAGGGATCGCTCCGGAGTGGGGAGGCTATGCCGGAACTGCTCTAGGAGATATCCATAGGAGCTCTGAAAAAGGGGAAGGATAGCAAGTCAAAAATAAAGAACCAACCATAGACTAAGGCAAGCAGTGGAAGAATTCGAGATAGAAATGCTAAAAGCACTTACTCGTCAACGGTAGGAGGAGCCCGAGGTTTGGGCGCCCTACGGACTGTGCTCTTGGCGGCAGGCTTGGCGGAGTGTTTAGCCCTGGAATTCTTTTGCCTCTTCATGGAAGGCAGCGCCTCCGAAGCTGCGGCCGAGGTAGCTGCGCGCTTTTGGGAAGGGGTCGGGGCCGGGCCACCGGTAGCAAGCGGAGGAACCTCATGGACCTGAGTGTCCGGGTTAGCTGAACATTCGAACATAAGCCACGTGCAAATAAGAGATAAAAACCGGATCAAGTACCTTGAGGACCTCAACATCCGAATCATCATCATCTGGCCAATCCCTTAGAGAAGAGGCCTTACCAACGCTGGGTTTGACGACGTCCGGGGTAGGCAAGAAGGCCTCCGGGTCAGTCTCCACCTCGTCTTCCTCGGGACGGTCCTCCAACCACTTGCTGGCCAGAACGTCGCCATCCTCCAATGGTTGTTGGAGAAATTTCTGAGAGAATGATCGCCAAGTTACAAAGGGAGATCGACATACAAAGAGAATCCGGATAACAAAAGAGGGTTAACTTACCTCTGGAGGAGGGTTAGCGCCAGTGAAGGGCTCAAGTCCCCACTCCCAAGCCTCAGAGAACTCATTCTCCACGTTGAAAATAGACTTGACCCGGCGGAAAACCGCCAAGTTATCCAGCTCAAAAGAGGAGGTCCGGTGAGGGTCAAGAGGACCGCTAAGGAAGCAGATCTTGTGGGCTCGCTTCTGGAGAAAGGAGACCCAGCTGCGGAGGAAAGTGATCATGATGCCCTCCCACAGAAGATGCTCCTTAAGCAACTCCGTGAACCGGCGAGCCACCTGATTCACCAGGGCCGTGGCGCGCTTGGGAATGCTTTCCCAAAGATAGGTGTTTGGCGGACCGAGTCTGAAGGGGAGCAGCCGGATCAGGTCCTGCTTGTTGGTGTTCCGGATGTAAAAGAAGGTCCGGGCCTAGCCCTTGCAAGATTCGAGCCCCGTGACCTGGGGGAAGACGGATTGTTTCCGAGGCGAGATGGAGGCGGCGCAACGCTGGGTCAGGTGCTTGTCCTCCAGGGCATGCTCCTTGTCCGGAACCACATTTCTCCGCAGACCAAACAACTTGATCTACAGTTCTTTGGTTGGCCAGAGGCCGATGTAACCCTCAATGCCGGAGGCAAAAGAGGACATAGAGGTGATAGCATTTGCGGGAAGATGATGCGGTTGCAATTTGTAGGTGGAGATGAAATCGAAGAAGAAATCAAAGGTGGGAAGGCCGAAGCCGCGCTGGAAATGCGACAAGAAAACTACGTACTCCCCAGATTTGGGGGTGGGAGTAATCTCACCAGCGGGAAGGCGGCAGGCGACACCGGCGGGGATGCGACGGGAGGCATGGAGCCATGCCAAATCTTCCTCGCGGACGATGGAGCCATCCCAGCATCCACGCTCGCGGCCCTCCACCCCTTCCTCCGGTTGGGCTACCATCGAAGCTTCTGCTTCAGTCATGGTGGGATTGAAGCTCTCAAAGGGATGATCTGGGGCCCGAAGAGGGGAAACGGGAAGTGCAAGGCCCCATGGTGAAGATTGGAACTGGAGGCGGCGGCGCTAGCGTGAAGTACCGCCGGAGCACGTTCACGGTGGTGCTTGTGGAGAAGAAAACCGGCGGTGGCAAAGTCGCGGTGAAAGAAAGAGAGCAATGGAGCGCGGCGAGAATGGGGGAACTTCCCCTGGGAGTGCACATCACCCTCTACTTAACCGTGCCACGCGCGTCGTGGGATCCTTAGTGGGTGGAAAACTGCACGCAGCAAGCGTGTATGCGGCCTGAGCAACCAATCAGAGCAAGGCCACAGGAGGGGCCACTAGAGCAAATGATCCCATGACAGGACATGGCGTTACAGTTAACAAGGCGCTGCAGTGATGGGACATTTACAACAGTTATGCCTGACGCAGCGACAATAACCGGCGTGGTGCGTGTGCATGGCCCTTAAAATGAGGCAAATGATGATTACCCTCCACGTAGGATGTGGAGAAGCGTATGAGAGAAGGAAAAGAAACCCAGATAAGAAAGCAAGATACCTAGCCAATGAGGAGTAACCCGGAAAGAGCGAAAGGATCGCAAGAGAAGAAATTCCGGGCTACGAGATAACTCGGCCCAAGGAATAAAAGATTCGGATATGGGAACCTGCTGTGGCCTTAACAACTAGAAAAGTTGCTAAGACCACACCAGCTTCGGGGACTAATGTGGGGGGATACCCCCGGGTAGGGCAACACTGGGGTATAAGGGTCGAGTTAGCCAGGGTACGACACGGTCAAAGCAAAGTGTTGGCTAGGTCACCTCAAGGCAGGCAGAATCACGGTGTGGCTCGGCCCGTAGGGCATTTCCTTGACAATGGTGTGGCCCGGCCCGTAGGGCATTTCCTTCACAATGGTCTGGCCCGCATAAGATCTATGCCGGCCATGCTTATCTGTTTTGCAGGTACTTGGGTAGGCCAGACTAGCTATATGCAAGCCGGTTTGTCTTGGCTCTAAAGAGAAGGAATACCCCGCTAGTCAAAAGGTGGCTTTATTAGCTGAAGCATGTGCAAAGTAAAGCAAATGAGAGGACCAGCGGGTCAGTGGCGACCAAGGTGATGCGGGCAAAGCCGGATGACGTAGCCCGTGACGCCAAAAGACAAGGATGATGCTGAGGGTTACGTCCAAAGCGCAGATGAGCCGTTAAAGCAGAATAAAGAAGCATCTGTTTTATTAAAGGAGCATATTCATAGAATATGCTGCCACCTAAGCCCTAGAATTGTAACCCGAGCTCCATAGAGAGGGACGACATTTGGAGGGATCATTCTCTGTCTAAGGTAGAACTCAGGGGCTAGTTAGTGAGGGATAAGAGACATCGTCTCCTTCTTGATAGAGCCACAAGAACACTTGTAAACACCATTGATAGAGAGAATACAAGAACTTCCGTGCGTGGAATCACCACGTTCTCCCTCCCTGGATTCCCCTAGCACACATTGGCCCCATCTTTAGCCTATCCATGGCATCTGCCATGCCACCACCACGACATCGAGGCTACTATAGCATAGCACTGTAGCACGGACATCCTTTTGTCTTTATCTCTTGGAGAAAGTGAGAGAGAGAGAACCAATAAAGGTCATATCTTGCAAAATCTTCACAGCAGCTGCAGCACACCCCCTCTCCCCCTCTAGTCAATACCTGACCCCACTTCCCTCCCCTCTGCACCAATGAGAGCTTCCCTTCTCCCCCTCGCCCTCTCTCCCTCCATTCCTTTCTTCACCCGAGGTAAAAAGAGAGGAGCCCCCAAGGCTCCTTGGGTGGAGATACCACCCCTCCTATGCACACGACCAAAACCACCCCTCCACCGCCCATAGGAAACCCTCCCCTGGTTTAACCCTCTCCCTTTTCCCCCACCCATGTACATAGTCCATTGTAGACCTTCACCTCTCGGGTTAAATACCCCAGGCCATCTAGCTCTACACTGCTCCCCTTGCCTCCCTCCCACTGCATCTACCACTCCCCCAGCCCTAGCACCACCTCCCTCTCCCTCTACTGCCTGAGGGAAGAGGAAGAAGGATCCTCGGCCATTTCCAAAAGCCGAGCTGGGTGCTCTCTCCTCTCCACCCCTTCTCATGCATGTCACTACACCGAGTCCCCCTCATCTCCCTGCATCTAACCCTACCCTCTGTTTTGCCCAGGACCCTCTCTACCGTTGCCGCCGTCGAGCTCCGACGAGACCGCTCTCAGGCGTCCTCGCGCGAGCCACCTCCGGTCGCGGGAACCCCTCGTGTCGCCCCTCCCCGGGCTCGTCGTCGACACCACGTCACGTCCGCTCCTCCCCTGTCGTTGGCACGGTCACAGTTGAGATCCCTGAGATCCTTCGCCGGTCCCTAGGGTTCCATCCCGACGCTCTGCCACGGTGAAGATGACACCGGCGGGCCATTCGTCGCCACTGGATCCAACGGACGAGATCCGGCGATACCGCTTCGCCTGCCCCGGGCAGCTGACCGGTGGACCCTGTCGGGGTGGTTTGAAATCCCGCCTCCCGTGCGGCGCGTCCCCGGCCCAGTGTGCCCCAGATCCCAGCCCAGTTCCGGCCAGCTCCTTTCCCTTTTTCTTTTCTATTATTCCAGACCTGTAAAAAGGCCTGTCACTTTAAATCATTTCAAAAATACAAATTACCCTCAAACTACCAGATGTAAATTTTTACATGTTCTATGGAGTATTCCCTACCACCCAGAGCTAGTCTCATACCAATATCTATCTTAGTGTTTTGCTGGATTTAAATATAGTAAAATGTGTCATTTACACTAAATAATTTCCTCACTGAGCTACTCAACTCCAATTGGAGTAAAACCAACTGCCTCTGAAAGGTATTAGAAGTACCTATCCCTAGACCTTGGTCTCATGCCAAGGTGAATAGTAGCTTGCCTTTGGTAAAAATAACCAAAAACACCCTTTATCTGACCTTAGAAAATTCCCTAGACCATATCATGAGTCCAATTGACCCAAGTCCAATTATCCTGGATGTGTTACACCACTACCTATCCAAATCCAGGAGCTCCTGATTTATTGAGCCTTGGATGTTTTTATGTGAATTAAACTATTCTGTGCATGGTTTATTCACCTCTAAATTCACTACAGTAGTTATACAGCTCAAAAAAGGTTCATTCCAATTTCTATAGAAATGTATTCCAAATACCTACAATATGTCCTTTGAATCGAATTAAGATCTTTGGTAGATTTAATTTGGTGAAAAAGACAAAACAACTCCAGAACTGCTTTTGGGAATTTCCTGAGGGCATTCTGGTAAATATTTTGGAATGATTCCAACTCTCAGTGAACAAGTACATCAAGTCCTACCAAACCACCCAAGGAAATAATTTTTGGAGCTACATTACTTTTCCGGTGAATTATCCCCTGAAACTAGAAGTTATTTCACTAGAAAAATCATAACTAAATAAAGAAAAGTGATAAAATAGTAAAACCACTTTTATTGGGTTCATTTCATCAATACCTATCTGTTGGTATCAGGTTTTTACAATAGTACCTTACAGAATATGTCCTTGGTCCACCCCCCCCCCCCCTCTTAGGTAGTTCCCCGACAATAAACCCTAAGGGGTGTTCATCCCCTCCTCCAAGGCCATCTCAATATCCTAAATCCCATCCTCTCAAAACCCTCTAAATCTTAGTTTGGTATTATTCAGTTGCTTGTTGTATAGTTTTGGTGCTTGTATGCCTTGTGTTGATTGTTCTCTTGCTTGTTGCATGTATACTCGATGACGACGATAATTGCACTTGTTTTGACGCCGAGAATAAGAGATCTTGCTATTATTGGAATTGGTATTCTTGGTTATCTAAAGAAGAAGTCTAGGTACATATTTCCATTTTGTTGATCATCAGGAAAGCCACCTTCCTGCTCATAATCCTTGTCCTACTGTTTTACTTATTGCATGTTTTATCTTCTATTTATTAAAACTGCATCGTTTTACTATATGTTGATGTATATATATATATATATGGTATTAGTTTGGCTCCTCCGAACTATTACACTTTGGTACTAATAAGTACAACCCCCTTGACGATACCTACTTGTCCCTAGCATGGTACATGGTGTAATACACCATACCCCTTGGAGACCCTGTTTAGCCAAGGCAAAAGCTAGAGGATGGGAAGACCCCGGAAAAAGTTTTACCAAATGTTTTATGATAAAACCTTGGCGAGGTGGGACCTCCCAAGAGATGTTGAGAAAGAAAAAGGTTTTGTTTTACAAAATGCTGAAGAAAAGATGGAGGAAAAAGGTTTACGAAAATGCACCCGGTTCTTTGTAGTTTAGCTATAACAACTTAACCATGTGCAACCACAGTACTCTAGAGGGACAGGGCTAGATTTGATGGTTGTTTATTCTGTCATAAGCTGCCTCGTAACTACTACAGGGGATCGGGGATCCCTGGAGTGTGGGCCTTCTCCGATAACGGTCCATGTGGGACATCGACCTGGAGAAGGAACGAAGGGTCCGCTGACCTCCACGCGTTACTATGGGCCCCTCATTGAAAGCGCACACTCGAGAAGTGAAAAAGCGCTCCGGTTGGTCCTCAGTACCCGACCTCCCAGTTTTGAGGGGAATAACACCCATAGGGTTGGCACTTATATTGGAGTGTGCATCCGGAGAGTCTTGATCGGTTACTCGACCCATGATTTCGTGAAGATCAGGGTAGCATACCCGGATGGTGTGGGTAAAGTGTACAACCTATGCAGAGTGTAAATCTATTCGAATAGCCGTGTCCGCGGTTAAGGATGGGTTGGACAAACTTCTGTAGAGCGGTGCTAGTTTTGTTTTCGAAAAGGACTTCGGAAAAGAAATGGCTTTGGAAATGTTTTGGCCATGGGATGGTCGTAAAGGGGAAAGGTTTTGACCATGAGACGGTCGGACTGAGGTGAAAGGAGTTTGGTCGTGGAACGACCGGGAGAAAGGAACAAATGGGTGACCCAGTCGTAATGTTCCAAAATGGTTTCCAAATTTTTTTACAAAAGTTTTTCAACAAAGATATGTAGATGTTATATCTACAAGAGAAACTAATTGAGAAAAGAACCTCTCCTGGAGCCCTCCTACTACCACCGCCATAATGCATATCCCCTTGTTATTATTGTTACTTTAAGGTGGTTTGCGAGTACATTCAAAGTACTCACTAGCATTGTCCCTGGCTATTAACTTGGTCAGATATCAAGAAGAAGATGATGATGGCGACGATGCGAGCTAGGACGTTCTCCCAGTCAGTTGCCTGTAGGTTAAGGCATGGCTCGGGATCTACGCTTGATGAAGTTCCGCTGATGATTATTGATGTAGACATAATGGCATTTATGTAAGTCTTGTAAATTCAGAATATTCTCGGATGTTGTAATGATACTTTTTGGTTATTTCCACGACTAACTGATCATGGGATCGTGGTTGTATGCATAACAGGGATTTCCGGAGAATTAATCCGGGGGCGCCACACACTTAAGGGATACTGACACCATTTAGGAGAAAATTTGTTTCAGATAAAGATTAAGAAAGCGCTGGAATCATTTTGATGGAAACCGGAATTGTTTCGGGTGAAATTGCTGAAACTGGTTCTGCATGTGATATTGAAATGTTGCAGGGAGTTTTATATGAATGTTTTTTAATTAAAGTAATTAACAAAATTCTGAATAAAATAAATAAAAGTGTTTTATTTAATGAGATCTTACATTAAATTTGGTGAAAATTAATGCATGTGAGTGGACATGAGTGGAGGTATATGTTTATGTGAGTGGGAGCTCCACCCACATGAATGAGGGAGTGGTGGGGGCACCCAGCATGGCTGGCGCCATGCCCCCTTGGGCTGCCCCCTCCCCTATATAAGGAGCACCTCCTCCTCTTGCACCACCTCCTCGTGAAGGTTCTCTTCTCCCTCTAGTTATTCCCCATGGTCTTGGATTAGCGAGATACATGTTCCCGATGGCTTTATCTGGAAAGGAGTTGCTGCTTCCGCTGCATCACTAGAGCGAGGAGGTTGTTCGGTGGATGACGGATGCACCGCTACTTTGCGGTGCTGGACTTGATGGTGCTGGAACTGCTGGACCTGAAGGACTTCATCACGATCTTGAGATCGGCAAGTGTACGACTACATCATCCACGAGTTCCATCTCGTTAACAAAGCTTTGTTGTCTGCGAGGGTAAGTTCTCTATGGATGTATATCCACCAGTTGCTTGTATCTAGTAGATAGATCTTGCTGTATAGTTCCCATCGTAAGAAATTTTTTGTCTTCTATGCTGCGAACACAACAGTTTAATAAAGGAAGACACATGCAATGACTCTAGTGGTGGTTTAGGAAAAGAACACAGATGCAATGTCTCTCGTGGATCAATGTGGTTTAGGAAACGAACACACATGCAATGACGCTGGTGGATCCATGTGGTTTGGGAAAAAAAACACACTTGCAATGACTCTAGTGGATCCATGTGGTTTATGAATTGGAACACACATGCAATGACTCTGGTGGTGGTTTAGGAAAGGAACACACATGCAATGACTCTGGTGGATCCATGTGGTTTAGTAAAGGAAGACACATGCAATGACTTTAGTGTTGGTTTAGGAAAAAAACATGCAATGACTCTGGTGGATCCATGTGGTTTAGGAAAAGAACACACATGTCATGACTCTGGTGGTGTTTTAGGAAAAGAAAACACATGCACTAACTCTGGTGCATCAATGTGGTTTAGCAAAGGAACACACATACAATGACTCTGGTGGATCCATGTGGTTTAGTAAAAGAACACACTTTCAATGACTCTGGTGGATCAATGTGGTTTAGGAAAGGAACACACCTGCAATGACTCTGGTGGAGGAAAAGAACACACATGCAATGACTTTGGTCGTGGTTTAGGAAAGTAACACACATGCAATGACTCTGTTTGATCAATGTGGTTTAGGAAAAGAACACACATGCAATGACTCTCGAGGATCCATTAGGTTTGGGAAAAGAA
>CAJUXJ010000672.1:0-21796 GCA_910589775.1 Avena eriantha | reverse complement strand
CGTGAGATGAGCTCCGTGCCAAGTATCCTACCCTCTTTGAGTCTTTTTCTTCCTAGAATCTCGGGGCGAGATTCCTGTTTGGTGGGGAGAGTTGTAGCACCCCATTGTCTAACAATTGTAATGCTACTTGTCCTAGTAAGATATTGGCTACTCCATATAGATTATTGTTGCATCATAATTATATCATGCTCATGTCATCATGCCACCTTGCATTTGAGCATCATATAAAACCCTTTTTCTTTTGGTTCTTCTCTCACATGCATTATTAATTGTATTTGCTTCTTGATATTATATTTGGCTATTGATATATTGTCCTAAATGCCCAAGTTGAGTTGGGGGGCATATCTTTTATTCCATTCCACCACCTTTCTTTCCACCACTTTATAATTCCCACCATCCCTTCACCATGAGCTTGTAATTCTTTTTCTTGTGACATTTTAATTCTAGCTCATGTAGTTGGGGTGGATCAATCTTCTAAATTCTTGTGCTTGGTTTTATCTCCATTTTTGGAAATGCATAAGAATAATGCCATCATATTATTATTGTTGTCACAAAATAAATAATGGCATTATTATTTTTGCATGGGCCATGCAAGCTCTACACCACCTCCACCTCATTGGGTTTCTTTGTTTTAGTGGATCTTATCTTGGGAAACATCTACCACCATTACCCCTCCTCATAGTCTCACCCCTCTCTTTATCTTCTTATTTTATTCTCCATGCATGAACCATATGAGGCCTATTCCTTAATTTTCATTTCTTTTTCTTTTCTTGGAATTCTTTCCACCTCCACCTCATGATAATTCTAGCCTCCACCATGCTCCATTTGAGTTGGTTTTATCCACACCATTTACATTCATTTTATTTTATTTATCTACATGGGTGGTCATATGAGCCTATTTCACCATCTTCTTTTCTTCTCTCTTTCTTTCTAGTTTCTTTTCCACATTAGCTTATGCAAGTTCAAGCACTAGGGTCCTTCTTGACATGATCTCTTAAACCAAAATAAATTCAAATATCTAAACATCTAACCTATCTAGTTTCTCTCCTCTCTCTAATCCTCTCCTAACCCCACTCTAAAACCCCTCCTCTCTCTCTCTCTAGCTTGGCCTCCATCCAAGCCCCTCTCTCTAGCTGGCCCCACCCTAGCTAGACCTAGCTCTCTCTCTAGCTAGACAAAACCCTAACCCTAACCCGAGCCCCATCTAACCTAGCCCTAGCTACTCCCTCTCCTTTCTCTCTTCTCTCTTCCTCCTACCAGCCCACCTGCAGCTGCTGCCCACCCCAGCCCCACCTGCAGCCACCCCTACCTCGCCAGGACCAGCCCCAGCCTGCTCACCCACGTGCTCGGGAGGAAGGAGGAAAGGGCCGAAGCCCCCTTTTTCCATCTACCCCCTCCCCGCTCCCACCCTGCCTCCCCTCTCTCCCTCTCACTTTCCCCTCCTCCTCATGCCTCTCTGGCCTCGCCAGATCCGCCCCAGAGCACCCCCTCCTTCCCCGTATTCTCCACCGTCCGCCCCCCCCTGCCGCTAGTCACCACCGCCGACTACCGCCGCCATCTCCTCGTTCCGGCCGTCGAGCTTGTCGTGGAAGTGGTCTGGGAGATCAAGGATATCCCCCTGCGTCGCCCAGTACACGCCGTCGCGGAGGAGAACCCCACAGCACCGCCAGTTCCTCGCCGCCCGACCAACGCGAAACCCTAAAACCTCCGCCGGCCGCCAGCCTCGCCGTCGATCCCCGCTCCTCGCGCCGATCCAAGCCCACCAGCGCGAGCCCGCGGTGAGCATCTTCTTCTTCCCTGACAACCTCCGCCTCGCCGTATCACTCTGGCCTCGCCGTGCGTTTGGTCGAACGCTCTCCGCTCGCCAGAGCTCGCCAGCATCTGCTACTTTCCCCCGCCTCACGCGTGCCCTATCTAGCCCGCGTTCCACCTCCCTGGCAGCTCCCCCAGCACCACCGCACCGGTTAGCCTCCTCAACGCGGACTCCAGCGACCCTGGATCGAATCCCCGCTCCGCCCGCGCACGCGCCTGCCGCCAGACGGAGGAGAACGATAAACAGTACCCCGGGTCGTGGTCGTTTTGCAAAAAGCCCCTCCGTTTTCTCAGACGCAACCCGCGGTCCAGCTGGCGCCCCACCAGTCAGCCGCTGGTGCTTTTCCGCTGGCACGTGGGCCTTCAGCCGCTGGCCCCACCCTGTCAGTCTCTGTGGGCTAGCCCAGCCTGCGTGTGAAAAGTTTTCCCGCGCGCGTGGCCAGTCAGCACCAGGCCCACCGTCAGTGACTGTGGCTAGAATTGCCTGGGTGTAAAAAGTTTTTCGCTGAGTCTGTTTTATTCAAATCTTTTCAAATTTATTTAAATTCAAATTCTTTTCAGATTCAAATAATTTTTAAAATACAAATCCAAATAATACAAATAATATATGTTTTGGAATCAGAAAAATGTGAGGAATTCAAATATGCCCTTCAAAATATATTTTGAACACTTTAAATTTCGAGTTGATTAAAATTACAAGAAAATGCCCTTTTCCTTAATTAATTAATAACTTTTGTTTTATAACTCCAAATTTGACAAATAATATGTCTAAATCGATCAGCGCGACGAGCCCGTTCTATTTATGCAGTCCTTGTTCTGAATTGAAGCATGCATCATGTTGTCATTTAAAATCTGAACTGTTTATGACAATAAAACTTGGGCAAATAAATAATAAAGTGCTTTATTTCTTGTATCCACACCTCACCTTTGCCATGCTACTTTAATGCCATGTAAATTGTGCATCATTCATCATGGCATGCTTGGTTGCTTGTTGCATTTCAATTCATATGCTTGCGCACTTTATTTATGTTGGCCCTTGTTTGTTTGGTTCTTCTTCGAATAGACGCCCAGCAGGAGAATTACCAGGAATCACAGGAGTATTACCCAGATCCATCTCTCGCTTCAACTGAGCTGCCAGGCAAGCACTACCACATGCTTGCATACATACAGTACCTATTGCCTCTATCTTATTCTTGCATCATTGAGTCGCGATTGCATTAAATTGAATCCCAAGTACTGCATAGCCTTTACTTTTAAACCACATTAAGCCTGTTCCGGTCCCATGAGCCATTACTACAGGAGTTGTTTGAGCCATGCGAGTCGTAGAAAAGCATGAGTAGGGTATGTGAGTGTCTGATGGATAACGAGGTACCTAAACAACATAACCTGAGTAGTAATGGGATAACTAATGAAAGAGGCACCGGTGAGCAATATCTGCTATTTGGTTTTTCATGCTCACTTGTGTCCCGTAGGACCCCGAGTACTTGATTCCTGTTCCTTGACTATTCGCACTATCCACATCCGGGAGGCCTTATGGACCCCCCTGAGCCAGAGCTTGATTCATTCTTATTTCTTGGGGCCACAATTAGTTTGGGGCTTTATTACTATTCTGTACTTATGCCATGTTACTGCTTTATTTAAGATTGTGCGTGGAGCACCTGTACTGTTTTGGATCGTGACACGTTTTCGCTGTATCGACAAGCCCAGTCACATTTTCGGGTTCCCAGTCGTTTACCGCCGTCCACACAAACCTTGGGTCCGTCTCGGAGCCGGCCAACTTCGTTGCGGGTAGCTTAATGGGGTGGCCCCCTGAAATATTTCTGAATCCTGTGATTGCTTTGTCGTGAATGCCTCGTTGGGTTTTGATTTGGTTTTTCCGAGGTTGATCGAGTGTGTGTTGCTATTCGTGCACCCCTGCAGGGTAAATCTTTCTGAAAGCCGTGTCCGCGGTTATGGACGACTTGGAGCACAGTTTCTCGATCATAGACAAGTATAACTAAAGTACCGCTTTTAAATTGACTAAGTACTTGACTAGTAAATAGTGCAATACTCATGGAATGGTTAATAAAACTGCCAACGGATGATGGGGGTTGTTCGTCCGCTTCCTCGTTGGTAAGCGAGGAGGAGGATGGATCTGTTAATTATACTGTTATAACTGTTGTTCTTAATTCACGGACTTCCGTCTATCATTGGTTAGGCGGAAGGTTAGCGAGTCTCTATAGAATTGTTAGGTATTATCTTTTGCTGCAATTGCGTCACCCCAGGTTGTGTCCCCTTTAGTGGCATAAAGACTTGCTGAGTACCCCTAGGGTCTCACACGATAAATTGTTTGATTCAGATGAACAGGTGTACCCGCAAGATGGATACTGGGTGGAAGAGACAGATGATGTTGGCAACGATCATTCGGTGTAGAGATTCCGGGAACGGGGATCCGTGTGATCTGTGGGCGGGATGTGTTTATTTATGGGGCATCTTATGCCAATTTGCTTCTTATCCGTACTCGGATCTTGTTTTCCGCTTCCGCCTGATACTCTGATGTGTGATGTATGAGGAGCTATCCTAAATTATTATATCTATCTAGGATATTTGGATCTTGCCGTATGGCGTTGCAATATTTCTATTTCTTTTAGATGGAATGGCTCTGATGTACTGTTGTATGTGGCTTGCATACATACTCATTTGTGTATGTAGTTGATCCCTTCGCCTGCCGATTACGCCGCTCGTTCTTGTCCCGTTGTCTGAAAGTGGTTAGGACGGCCGAAAGGTCTACCGTGAGTGGCCCTGGGCCCCACCGTACTATTTTAACCACTTTCGTTCATCCAGGCATTAACTAAGAGCGTAATTCACCGAGGTAGTTACAATTGGTATCAGAGCCATCCCGCCCTTCAGGGTCTCAGCCAAAATGGTCGTTGTCAGTCTAGCAAATATTTTGGTAGTTATGTATACTAGGGAAAAACAAACGTGAGAGTAGGATTGCTTCCATTTTTCTTCTTACCCACCCACCCACCCTTTTCTGGTAAGGAAGTGTAACGTTTTCAATCCTCTTCTAAAATTCAAACTAGGATTCACGTGTTCTGGGTTCCGTAGTACCATAGGTGTTTGTGTGTGTGTGTGTGTGTGTGAATTCCTTGTCTATCTGTTGCATCCAAATGTTATCACTATCTGCCTTTTGGTTATCAACTGTTGGTACATTCCCTACCGACAGTCCTTTGTAAACCGACGCGATCTATTCTGATTCGTTGTACACCGATGCGATCTATCTTACTCTTTGTTATCCGACGTTATCTTGTTGGGGTGTTCTTTTCCGTAGTTACCAATCTTTAGGTTCATCTTAAGAAGAAGTTGTTGGGATATGTGTTTTACTGATTCATGTGCGGAGTAATGATTTGAGTGCGGGATGGAGTCGCGACCATACCACTACTTTTGTCATTTGCTTTTGTATATTGAACTAGTAGAGTTACTAATCTTGATTCGTTAAGTGGTTTTGCGCATATAGTGGTATTTTAATGCCAAAATTTGCGGAAAATTTTTCTTTGTTAGTTTGTGTACCACACTCCTTGTTCAGTCGTGTGTGTTATGCTTAATATCTTCTAGTTGCCTTGAACTTTGTTGATATTTTAATATCATCTCAGTGAATTGCATTCTTTAATCTTGATTAATTCCATTTTGGTACTATTTTGGATTATTATCATTCTCCATTATAGTACTGACTTGTGTTTTATATCAATCACAGGATGGCACCACCACGCCGTTCTGAGGAGGATATACCACCTGAACTTGGGGCTGCTTTGGCAAGTATTGCAAATGCTTTGGGCACTATGCAGCAGAACCAGCAGCGCTTCGAGGAAAGTGTGAGGAGGAATGAGTTTGCTCCGCTACCTCCACCTCCCAAGCGAGGAGACATCAAGAGTTTTCTCAAGTTCAACCCACGTCAATTTGAGGTGTCTGATCAGCCACTTGATGCGGATGATTGGCTTCGTGAAGTGTCAAGGTTGCTGATGACTGCGGATGTTCCCGAGCAAGAATGGGTCAAGTGTGCTACTCACCTTCTGAAGGGAGATGCAGCTCTCTGGTGGGAAAATTACCTCAAGGCAGATCTTTCTGGTTTTCAGCCTACTTGGGAGCGGTTCACTGCTGCTTTCAAAGAGCAATATCTGTCAGAAATTGTCATGGAAAGGATGAAGGAAGTGTTTCTCAACCTCAAGCAGGGCACTGACAATGTCAACACCTACATCAGAAACTTCATGAACCTGTCTCGTTATGGTGGCGATGAGATCTCTGATGACAAGAAGAAGCAAAAGAGGTTTCGGCAAGGCCTCAATGCTTCCATCAAATATGCAATCACTCATGCAAGGCCAGCATCTTTCCTGGAACTTCAACACACAGCTCTGCAGGAAGAAGCAAGTAGGCAAGTGTTTGAGGAGTCAAAGAAACACAGCCGTGATACAGCAAGCTCTTCTGCTATGACAGCTCCTTCTAAGCGTCGTGTCTGGGTTCCTAACACCCCACCGTCGCTCCCTGCTCCACCAAGACCTTCAAGCTACGCACCAAGGCCACCAAACTCCTTCACTGCGGCTCCCAGGGGCTACAACCACAACTACCCTGGAGCGCCTGGCGGAGTCCCTGGCTACGTTGCTCCACGTCCACCTGGTGCTTGCTATACTTGTGGAAACACTGGGCATCAGCAATGGAATTGTCCAATGAACAACAAAGCTCTTCCACCACCACCTCCAAGACCTGCGGCAAGTGCTCCTATGATTCGTGCACCTCCACCTCGGGCTCTCAACATCAACACTAAGCCTGGGTCTACGGTTGCTCGTGCCAACTGTGTCAACGCCGCTCAAGCTGAGCATGCTCCTGGAGTTGTCATGGGTATGCTTCCTGTTAACTCAGTTCCTGCACGAGTTTTGTTTGATTCTGGTGCTTCGCATTCTTTTGTTTCTCACAAGTTTGCTCATGAGCAAGATCTGGCTATGGTTCCTTTATTACACCGTCTTGTGGTACAATCTCCTGGGTCAAACATGAGGGCTGCTCATATCAGCCATGGCAATCAAATTGAGATTGGTGGTTCTTCGTTTCCGGCTTCCTTAATTATTCTGGGCAATTCTGATATTGATGTTATCTTGGGCATGGATTGGTTGACAGCAAATGCAGCTGTGATTGATTGTGCTGAACGTTCGGTTTCTCTGAAAATTCCTGAAGGCCATATAGTCTATTCTCCAAGTCTGACTCCTGCAATTCAGCTTTATTCTTTGGCGGCTCTGAATGATGATGCTATGGAAGGTATTCAGAGTGTTCCTGTAGTTTGTGAGTTTCCAGATGTCTTTCCTGAAGAGTTGCCAGGTATGCCTCCGGATCGTGAGGTTGAGTTTGTCATTGAACTTGAACCTGGTACCGCTCCTATCTCCAAGCGGCCTTATAAAATGGGTCCTGCTGAGTTGGCTGAACTTAAGCGTCAGTTGGATGAACAAGAGAAGTTGGGTTTCATTCAGCACAGTACTTCTTCTTGGGGTAGTCCAACCATCTTTGTGAAGAAGCGAGACAAGACTGATAGACTTTGTGTTGACTATCGGGCACTCAATGCTAAAACAATCAAGAATAAATATCCCCTTCCGCGGATTAATGATCTCTTCGATCAGCTAGCTGGAGCTGTGGTATTCTCTAAGCTTGATTTGAGAAGTGGTTATCATCAAATCAAGATTCGCAAGGAAGATGTTCCCAAAACAGCTTTCACCACTCGCTATGGCCTGTATGAGTACACGGTCATGTCTTTCGGTCTCACCAATGCACCTGCCACCTTCTCGAGGCTTATGAACTCGGTTTTCATGGAGTATCTTGATAAGTTCGTTGTGGTCTATCTGGATGACATTCTAGTCTATTCTAAGTCAAAAGAAGAACATGAAGAACACCTTCGTTGTGTCCTAAACAAGCTTCGTGAGAACCGCCTGTATGCAAAGTTCTCCAAGTGTGAGTTTTGGCTGCCTCAAGTCACCTACCTTGGTCACGTCATCTCTGCCAAGGGCATTGCCGTCAACCCAGAAACTATTAAGACAATTATGGACTGGCTTCCACCCATAAATGTCAAAGAAGTCCGGAGTTTCCTTGGTTTGGCCAGTTACTGTCGTCGCTTCGTTCAAAACTTCTCAAAGATTGCGAAGCCTCTTACCGATCTCCTCAAGAAAGGCAAGAAATATCTTTGGACTCCTGCATGTCAAGCAAGCTTTGAAACACTCAAAGAGAAGCTCACTTCCACACCAGTCTTGGTTCCTCCAGATACATCAAAGCCTTTCCAGATTTTCTGTGATGCTTCATTGCAAGGATTGGGTGCGGTCCTTATGCAAGAAAAGCAAGTTGTTGCTTATGCATCTCGTCAGTTGAAGACGCATGAGATCAACTATCCTACACATGACCTCGAACTCGCAGCAGTTGTCTTTGCTTTGAAAGTATGGAGGCATTACTTGCTTGGCAACCGTTGTGAGATCTTTTCTGATCACAAGAGTCTGAAGTATATCTTCACACAGCCTGATCTCAACCTTCGTCAGAGGAGGTGGATTGAAACAATCAATGATTTCGATTTGACCATCAACTACACCCCGGGCAAAGCTAATGTCATGGCAGATGCTCTCAGCCGAAAAGCTTATGTCAACAACCTCATGGTGGAAGAACAACAGCCTCTCTTGTGCGAGGAATTCCGCAAGCTCAACCTTGAAATTGTGGATCAAGGTTATCTTCTGAACCTTCTAGCAACACCTCTCTTGGAAGAAAAGGTCCGTTCCATTCAGCTTGGGGATCCTTACACTAAAAAGATCATCTCCAACATTCAACTTCCGAAGTATGAGTCTTTCCACGTAGATGACCAAGGCACTCTTTTCTTTGAACACCGGATGTTTGTTCCGAACTACCCGGGTTTAAGAGAGCAAGTTCTCAAGGAGGCGCATGATTCTGTTCTTTCTATCCACCCTGGCAGCACTAAGATGTACATGGACTTGAAAACACAATATTGGTGGCCTGGTTTGAAACGATATTGTGCCAAGTATGTCTCGGAGTGTGATGTCTGTCGTAGAGTTAAAGCTGTCCATCAGAAACCTTCCGGTCTTCTACAGCCATTGAAGCCTCCGGAATGGAAATGGGAGAAAGTAGAGATGGACTTCATCACTGGTTTTCCAAGGTCGCAGAAAGGCAACAATGCAATCTTTGTTGTCATTGACAGGCTTTCCAAAGTAGCTCACTTCTTTCCAGTCAAGGAAACAATTTCTGCAATTCAGTTGGCTGAGCTCTATATCAACAGAATTGTCTCTCTGTATGGAGTTCCTCTTGAGATCAGTTCAGACCGTGGAAGCATCTTCACTTCCAAGTTCTGGGGAAGTTTCCAAAATGCTTTGGGAACAAAGTTAAACTTCAGCACAGCTTACCACCCTCAGTCGCAAGGACAAGTTGAAAGGATCAATCAGATTCTAGAAGATATGCTCCGTGCTTGCGTTATCTCTTTCGGCATGAAGTGGGAAGAATGTCTTCCTTATGCTGAATTCTCTTACAACAACAGTTTCCAGAAAAGTCTAAAGATGGCACCATTTGAGGCTCTCTATGGTCGCAAGTGCAGAACTCCGATTGGTTGGTCGGGCGCAGGTGAAAGAATATTGTTTGGCCCCGACATTGTAACTCAAGCGGAGGAGAAAGTTCACATCATTCTTGAAAATCTGAAGATTGCTCAAAGTCGCCAGAAGAGCAATTATGACAGAAAGCACACGGACATGGAGTATGTCCCTGGTGATCTCGTTTACCTTCGTGTCACTCCCATGAGAGGCACGCACCGCTTTGGTATCAAAGGAAAGCTGGCTCCTAGATACATCGGTCCTTTCAAAATTCGTGGAAGAAGAGGAGAAGTTGCTTATGCTCTTGAGCTCCCTGAACAACTCAAAGTCCATGATGTTTTCCACATCTCTCAACTCAAGAAGTGCTTCAAGGATCCCGGCAGGACCGTGGACCATGAACTCATCAATCTCCAAGAAGATCTGTCTTATCAAGAACACCCCACAAAAATTCTTGAAGTCGCAGAAAGAAGGACTCGCAACAAGTCCATCAAGTTCTGCAAGGTGCAGTGGTCGCACCATTCCGTTGATGAAGCCACCTGGGAACGTGAAGATGAGCTCCGTGCCAAGTATCCTACCCTCTTTGAGTCTTCTTCTTCCTAGAATCTCGGGGCGAGATTCCTGTTTAGTGGGGGAGAGTTGTAGCACCCCAATTGTCTAACAATTGTAATGCTACTTGTCCTAGTAAGATATTGGCTACTCCATATATATTATTGTTGCATCATAATTATATCATGCTCATGTCATCATGCCACCTTGCATTTGAGCATCATATAAAACCTTTTTCTTTTGGTTCTTCTCTCACATGCATTATTAATTGTATTTGCCTCTTGATATTGTATTTGGCTATTGATATATTGTCTAAATGCCCAAGTTGAGTTGGGGGCATATCTTTTATTCCATTCCACCACCTTTCTTTCCACCACTTTATAATTCCACCATCCCTTCACCATGAGCTTGTAATTCTTTTTCTTGTGACATTTTAATTCTAGCTCATGTAGTTGGGGTGGATCAATCTTCTAAATTCTTGTGCTTGGTTTTATCTCCATTTTTGGAAATGCATAAGAATAATGCCATCATATTATTATTGTTGTCACAAAATAAATAATGGCATTATTATTTTTGCATGGGCCATGCAAGCTCTACACCACCTCCACCTCATTGGGTTTTCTTTTGTTTTAGTGGATCTTATCTTGGGGAAACATCTACCACCATTACACCCTCCTCATAGTCTCACCCCTCTCTTTATCTTCTTATTTTATTCTCCATGCATGAACCATATGAGGCCTATTCCTTAATTCATTTCTTTTCTTTTTCTTGGAATTCTTTCCACCTCCACCTCATGATCATTCTAGCCTCCACCATGCTCCACTTGAGTTGGTTTTATCCACACCATTTACATTCATTTTATTTTATTTATCTACATGGGTGGTCATATGAGCCTATTTCACCATCTTCTTTTCTTCCTCTTTCTTTCTAGTTTCTTTTCCACATTAGCTTATGCAAGTTCAAGCACTAGGGTCCTTCTTGACATGATCTCTTAAACCAAAATAAATTCAAATATCTAAACATCTAACCTATCTAGTTCTCTCTCTCTCTAATCCTCTCCTAAACCCTAACTCTAAAACCTTCCTCTCTCTCTCTCTCTAGCTTGGCCTCCATGCCAAGCCCCTCTCTCTAGCTGGCCCCACCCTAGCTAGACCTAGCTCTCTCTCTAAGCTAGACAAAACCCTAACCCTAACCCGAGCCCCATCTAACCTAGCCCTAGCTACTCCCTCTCCTTCTCTCTTCTCTCTTCCTCCTACCAGCCCCACCTGCAGCTGCGCCACCCCAGCCCCACCTGCAGCCACCCCTACCTCGCCAGGACCAGCCCCAGCCTGCTCGCCCACGTGCTGGGAGGAAGGAGGAAAGGGCCGAAGCCCCTTTTTCCATCTACCCCGCTCCCACCTGCCTTCCCTCTCTCCCTCTCACTTTCCCCTCCTCCTCACGCCTCTCTGGCCTCGCCAGATCCGCCCCAGAGCACCCCCTCCTTCCCCGTATTCTCCACCGTCGCCCCACCTACCGCCAGTCACCGCCGACTACCGCCGCCATCTCCTCGTTCCGGCCGTCGAGCTTGTCGTGGAAGTGGTCTGGGAGATCGAGGATATCCCCCTGCGTCGCCCCAGTACACGCCGTCGCGGAGGAGAAGCCCCAGCATCGCTAGTTCCTCGCCGCCCGACGCGAAACCCTAAAACTCCGGGCCAGCCTCGTCGTCGATCCACCGCTCCTCGCGCCGATCCAAGCCCACCAGCGAGCCCGCGGTGAGCATCTTCTTCTTCCTGACAACCTCCGCCTCGCCGTATCACTCTGGCCTCGCCGTGCGTTTGGTCGAACGCTCTTCCGCGCGCCAGAGCTCGCCAGCATCTGCTACTTTCCCGCGCCACGCTCGCCCTATCTAGCCGCGCGTCCACCTCCCTGGCAGCTCCCCCAGCACCACCGCACCGGTTAGCCTCCTCAACGCGGACTCCCGCGACCGGGAGGATCGAATCCCGCTCCGCCCGTGCACGCGCCTGCCGCCAGACGGAGGAGAACGAACACAGTACCCGGGCGTGGTTGTTTTGCAAAAAGCCCCTCCCCTTTTTTATTACTGCAACCCGCGCTCCTAGTGTTCCCACCTGCCAGCCGCTCTGGAAGTTTTGCACGAAAAACCCCTCCGTTTTCTCAGACGCAACCCGCGGTCCCAGCTGGCGCCCCACCAGTCAGCCGCGGGGTTTTCCGCTGGCACGTGGGCCTTCAGCCGCTGGCCCCACCCTGTCAGTCTCTGTGGGCTAGCCCAGCCTGCGGTGACAAAAGTTTTTCCCCGCGCGTGGCCAGTCAGCACCAGGCCCACCAATCAGTGACTGTGGCTAGAATTGCCTGGGTGTAAAAAGTTTTTCGCTGAGTTTGTTTTTATTCAAATCTTTTCAAATTTATTTAAATTCAAATTCTTTTCAGATTCAAATAATTTTCAAAATACAAATCCAAATAATACAAATAATATATGTTTTGGAATCAGAAAAAAGGTGAGGAAGTCAAATATGCCCTTCAACATATATTTTGAACACTTTAAATTTCGAGTTGATTAAAATTACGAGAAAATGCCCTTTTACTTGGTTAATTAATAACTTTTGTTTTATAATTCCAAATTTGGCAAATAATATGTCTAAATCGATCAGCGCGACGAGCCCGTTCTATTTATGCAGTCCTTGTTCTGAATTGCAGCATGCATCATGTCAACCTTTAAATTCTGAACTGTTTATGACAATAAAACTTGGGCAAATAAATATTAAAGTGCTTTAATTCTTGTATCCACATCTCACCTTTGCCATGCTACCTTAATGCCATGTAAATGTGCATCATTCATCATGGCATGCTTGGTTGCTTTTTGCATTTCAATTCATATGCTTGCGCACTTTATTTATGTTGGTCCTTGTTTGTTTGGTTCTTCTTCGAATAGACGCCCAGCAGGAGGTTTACCAGGAATCACAGGAGTATTACCCAGATCCATCTCTCGCTTCAACTGAGCTGCCAGGCAAGCACTACCACATGCTTGCATACATACAGTACCTACTGCCTCTATCTTATTCTTGCATCATTGAGTCGCGATTGCATTAAATTGAATCCCAAGTACTGCATAGCCTTTACTTTTAAACCACATTAAGCCTGTTCCGGTCCCATGAGCCATTACTGGAGGAGTTGTTTGAGCCATGCGAGTCGTAGAAAAGCATGCTTAGGGTATGTGAGTGTCGGATGGATAACGAGGTACCTAAACAACATAACCTGAGTAGTAATGGGATAACTAATGAAAAGGCACCGGTGAGCAATATCTGCTATTTGGTTTTTCATGCTCACTTGTGTCCCGTAGGACCCCGAGTACTTGATTCCCGTTCCTTGTTTATTCGCACTATCCACATCCGGGAGGCCTTATGGACCCCCCTGAGCTAGAGCTTGATTCATTCTTATTTCTGGGGCCACAATTAGTTTGGGGCTTTATTACTATTCTGTACTTATGCCATGTTACTGCTTTATTTAAGATTGTGCGTGGAGCACCTGTACTGTTTTGGATCGTGACACGTTTTTCGCTGTATCGACAAGCCCAGTCACATTTTCGGGTTCCCAGTCGATTACTGCCGTCCACACAAACCTTGGGTCCGTCTCGGAGTCGGCCAACTTCGCTGCGGGTAGCTTAATGGGGTGGCCCCCTGAAATATTTCTGAATCCTGTGATTGCTTTGTCGTGAATGCCTCGTTGGGTTTTGATTTGGTTTTTCCGAGGTTGATCGAGTGTGTGTTGCTATTCGTGCACCCCTGCAGGGTAAATCTTTCTGAAAGCCGTGTCCGCGGTTATGGACGACTTGGAGCACAGTTTCTCGATCATAGACAAGTATAACTAAAGTACCGCTTTTTAATTGACTAAGTATTTGACTAGTAAATAGTGCAGTACTCATGGAATGGTTAATAAAACTGCCAACGGATGATGGGGGTGTTCGTCCGCTTCCTCGTTGGTAAGCGAGGAGGAGGATGGATCTGTTAATTATACTGTTATAAATGCTGTTCTCAATTTACGGACTTCCGTCTATCATTGGTTAGGCGGAAGGTTAGCGAGTCTCTATAGAATGGTTAGGTATTATCTTTTGCTGCAATTGCGTCACCCCAGGTTGTGTCCCCTTTAGTGGCATAAAGACTTGCTGAGTACCCCTAGGGTCTCACACGATAAATTGTTTGATTCAGATGAACAGGTGTACCCCGCAAGATGGATACTGGGTGGAAGAGACAGATGATGTTGGCAACGATCATTCTGTGTAGAGATTCCGGGAACGGGGATCCGTGTGATCTGTGGGCGGGATGTGTTTATTTATGGGGCATCTTATGCCAATTTGCTTCTTATCCGTACTCGGATCTTGTTTTCTGCTTCCGCCTGATACTCTGATGTGTGATGTATGAGGAGCTATCCTAAATTATTATATCTATCTAGGATGTTTGGATCTTGCCGTATGGCGTGTGCACTATTTCTATTTCTTTTAGATGGAATGGCTCTGAGGATTGTTGTATGTGGCTTGCATACATACTCACTTGTGTATGTAGTTGATCCCTTCGCCTGCCGATTACGCCGCTCGTTCTTGTCCCGTTGTCTGAAAGTGGTTAGGACGGCCGAAAGGTCTACCGTGAGTGGCCCTGGGCCCCACCGTACTATTTTAACCACTTTCGTTCATCCAGCAGCATTAACTAAGAGCGTAATTCACCGAGGTAGTTACACAAGATAATTATCACATACTATTGTTTGAATTATAGAATGTAAGGAACTTTCACAGTTCAGTCCAAATACATGTTAATTTTCACTGAATATTACACACTACAGGATAAACGACTTAACTGATAATGAAAATGAACTTCTCATATCCAATTATTTCTTGTAACAAGTCAGAACCAACTTACCATGTTATTCAAAGAAACATTAACATATAACAATATGAATATTCAACGGAGATTGCACAAGATTCAGTACATGTGCTCTTAATATTATATCCATTGATTATCAAGTAAACAAATAAAAATACCTTAAGCACAAAGCATAAGATTAAGGCTGGAAGAAAATATACACAAAGAACTAATAATGATCATTTGGCAGGAGCAACTGGGACTTAATAGCAAACCTAAAGCACCATGGATCTCTCATAGTCTTCATATGAGCCCTTATCTTTACTACTACAAAATATATGAATATAGAAAATATCATTAGAACACAATAATAGAGAGTAGGTACTTAGATTTATGCCAAGCAATCAACATATAGCCTTGGACTAAAGTAATTCAAAGTCCCAATAACTAAATGAAGTTTGTGTGACTTAGCTTCATGCCAAGCAATCAACATCCAGCCCTGGACTCAAGCAACTCAAGTGGCACAAAGGGGCCAAAAGCATGCCTGGATTTCTATCGAACAGCTTGTACGCATATATAAAAACACATACCTACCAACAAAGATGAGAAGTTGTGGGGCTAAAATAAAAGAGAGGAGTGGAAGAGAGATGAGAGGAATCAAATCAATAGGGAAGAGGACTCTCTGTTACCAGCAAGAGGGCCGAGTGAGGTTGCCAGAGGTGGAGGTTAGGTTCAGGTCGCGGGCCCCTATCACCTCACCGGCTCGTGCATGCCTATGCTACCCCCCACTTTGTGCCCCTGATGGTCTCCCCAGACAAGCGTACTGCTCCACATCACCACCAGCTTGAGCTTGCTCTAGTTCTCTTGGCTCCCCAGGGCGCCGCCGACCCGCATGTGCTCCGTCGCTGTCCCCGTCCTGATCTCTGCCACCGGTCGACCGTGTTCTGGCCCGCTTCCACCATCCCAACGGTCAACATACTTACTGCTTCTCCGACCTCCAGCCGGCCATCGATTGCCATCTCCACCCTCTGGCCAGCACCCACCGTCTCACGCGAAGGTGCGGGGTGCCTGCACGCGGTCCTCCTGTTGAGAGCAGCAGGAGGCTGGGGTGACGAGCCGTGGCCTCCACCTGCCTCCTCTACATGGCTTCCAGCCTCGACGTCGTGCTGCCTCCACCTACCTAATGTCTAAAGTGCCTTGCGTGAAGCTGGAGAAGGAGAGAGAAAACGAGAGGAGGCGGTGGATTTGGGAGGAGGAGAGGAGGACTGGGGATTGGGAGAGGAGGGGAGCGCTGCCGCCGCGCACGCGAGAGGGAGAGAAGGGGCTCGAGCCCGCGTGGGGTTAGAGGAGATGGTTAGGGTTTCTAATGTGGGGACGTGCTCTTTTACATAACAATCAACGGTGCTCAGCAGCTCACTAAGCCAATCGTAGGGCTAATCAAATCAGATTTTTGTGGTAAATCCCAGACCTCCTGCCTATTATACCTTTAGACGCGAGAATCCCAAACCTCCCGCCTATTATACCTTTAGACGCGAGAGGAGAAGGGGCTCGAGTCCGCGGGGGGTTAGAGGAGATGGTTCGGGTTTCTAATGTGGGAACGCTCTTTTACATAACAATCAACGGTGCTCAGCAGCTCACTAAGCCAATCTCAGAGCTAATCAAATCAGATTTTTGTGGTAAATCCTTGATCTCCCGCCTATTATACCTTAGATGCACCAACATGTCCGCCCACAGATTACTCCCCTCTGGCCCTCTCACATATATCTCGCATATCGTTCCAATATTCCCTCCATCCTCTGGCTCCACCTAGTGCTGGACAGACTTCTAGTAGGAGACCACAATCCGGTGACGCTCGGTTGCCAAGCTCCTTGCCGTTGTCGAGTGTTCCGCCATAAAAGCGCCAGGATGGGAGATGGGGCGTCGAGAGGGTCTACCCATAAAGCTCTATGGATCTGAGCTCCATCCTTGCCGTTGGTCGCCTTCCTGAGGTTGGCACCGCTCCTCCCGCACGAGCTCCTTAACCCCTTTCTCCCCCAGTGGCAGTCTTGTTGCTCGGTTTCATTGGAATTTACATCCATGGCTGAAGGTCTTGATTAATTAGGGCTTAGAAGCAGCTGTATGTTCTTCTCTCTTGTTTTAATACAGGTGGATGACGAATTTATCTGATCTGGTTGGATTCCATCTAGATTCATACTGTAATATATACAGGTGGATGACGAATTTGATCTGATCCGGTTGGAATCTGACTGGATTCATCATACTATAATATAGAAGATTAATATTGCGGCCTTGTCTCCCGTCCTGGTCATTGCTGCCGTCTCCCCTTCCAGGACAGCGACGCCACCTCCAGGCAGCGCCGCCACCTCCAGGGTAGCGCCCCCGCGTCCTATGACAATGTAGGCGAGCTTCCTCATTTAGAATATTTTGTAAAAGGTTCAGGTTCTTTCGGAAATTCTAGTTGATGATATTTGTTACTACCAGGATACAACCACAGCGGAAATATTATCACCTCCAATAATTTTTCAAGCATGGTGAGCACAGCACACTGGTCTGAATCTCCGGTCTAAATCTTTACTTCAACATTGCAAAGCACCCCGTTCCACTATTCTGTTTAATATATGTACACTTAAAGGGGTGCTTCTTACAAAAAAATAGGTCTCGTACTTCCATTGGCTTCTTAAATGAAAAAAGCTTGACATGTTTTGATTTGGAACGTTGAACTACTAGCTGTTTTTTCTGCAAATCTTCATGATAAGAAGTGAATTGTTGCATGTTGTTTTGCACTCTATAGAGCTAATTAAATATTTCTGCAACACCCAACTTATCATAGGTAACATATATGGTGCCATGTAAACAACTTAGATTTGTATGATTGCAGGTCTGTTGGCTGCTTTCGTGGATAAACATGACAAGTCTGATAAAAATCCTTGCATGTACGCCTGCTGGAAGTAACGATTCAATAGAGTACAAGCTTTTGCTGGCAGTCCTAAGGGTAAGAACTACTGTTTGTTTATTATCACAATCACGATTTAAACAACATTGTGCTCTTCGATATTCCTAGTAGATTGTAGCACACAAAGCTTTGGTTAAAAGGGTTGGTTCATATTTGCTAAATCTGGTGATCCCAAAGTTTCTTTAGGATCTTATTACTACACTAGCTACACTTGCAGAATGTTTTCAAAATGCTTTGTGTTGGTAACATTGGTGCCTTTGATGCAGGCATGTTCTTATTTTCCCCATTGTCAATAGCGTGGAGCACATTGATGTACTTGGATGTTGCCGATTCAGCCAACCTCCCATATGGTTAGAGCCCATCTATTATATTTAGCTTGGTGCGCAAGGTTCCCCGACAAGACGGTTTTCGACAGCATCTACAATTGTGAGAGGCCACAAACGAAGCGCATCGGTGCAGGCAAGGTGTGAAGCATTGGCTCACTGCTAAATACAATGCCTATTGCGGGCATGCAGAGTTTTCTTCGCAGAATATGATCGTTGATCTGGGTGTAAAACCCGTTCTCGTTCGTAGATCCTCCTAGGGATTCCGCAGGTGATCAACATATGCTCGATGGTGCTGCCAAAACTTTAAAATTAACTCTACACTGCAAGCATTGGCATCTCATCCATCTTCCAAATAATCTCTATGTTTTTCCTGATTGTGTGATGTGTCTGTTGTGATGCTGATTGCAGGTGGGAAACGCAGGTTGTTGGTACCGATGATTTTGACATACGACCTGAACCGCATGTTGCTTCTCTGGTAAATAAAACAGCAAGCTATTCTTCAGTTTAGAAAATTAGAGACCGGAGTATTTAAGGACATGCCTATGATCCCTATTCGACTAGACTTAATTACACTAACCATATTTTGCACGTTTCTTCCTTATAAGAAACTCAATCATGTATGTTCAGACTCGCTCAACTGGAACAGGGAAAAAATAATAATGTTTATGCTTTGATCGAACTTGAATTGCACACAGCTCAGTTTAGTGAATGTGGTCCAATCTATTAGATGCTGATAACTTGAGCTTTACGTGTGACCGGTGTGGTTGTAATTTGTAGTTTTTACCCATTCACGTATTTCATAAATATAATAGAAGAACAACCTAGCTTTTGATAGCTGTTAGTAATATTGATAATTGATGTGTGCAGGACATATGCAATTTCTGAATTGCTCTTACAATAGCCAGATAATTGGAATGGTCAATGCTCTGCAGATTACTAAAACCTTTAATCTTGATATGATTCTGTAAAAGGCTGCTATCTACATCCCTCGCAATTTAGGCTTTTGGTTTAGAACTAGTTTTCATTTGTTAACTTTGGGCGTATCATGTAGCTATACACCTTGAGAAACAGGACACCGTTTCTATTTCAGATTTTATCATACAGACCTAAACCAGGGGCTGTTTCTCAGGTAAGAAAACAATAAGCTATCTCCAGTTCAAGAAATAAGAGACTAGAGTATTTAAGAACGTACCTATGATCCCAATTTGACTCGACTTACACCAACCATATTCAGACTTTTCTTCCCTAAGAAACTCAACCATATATATTCGTCTGCTCTAAGGGACCAGCTATTGCAGATGTTAGCCAACATGTCATTTGGTGATTCCTGCGGAGAGGATATGGATGCTGCATGTTGGTTCTTCAGAATATCTATAGCGCTAAATTTCATATTATCTGCATGGTACGATGCCTGAACTTTTAATACTTACATATACATTTGCAATTAAATTTGTATCGCATACTTAGTTGTAGGGTAGCTTACATATCTATCTCCCATGAATGTAATCCGAACGAATATTAATTGTTCATGATTACCTACTGGCATGACCTGCTAAAATTTATTTTATGATCTCAGAGTTTTGCGCTGAAGTTCTCCAGTTCAGTCCATGAAGAGTATCTGCTCTGTTTTGCTATTGGATTAATGAAGTTCAGAAACCAATATATATATCTCTATCTCTCCTCTACTATCTGAAAAGAAAGTGGAGGTTCCGTTTTCTGCCAATATCACACTACGTTTTCGTCCTTCATCCGTCAGCCCTCAGCCGACATGTGGGCCTATTTTCCTTCTCATAACTGTTCCAATCTTAGATTTTCCGCTTGGCTGACCCTCCTTGATGTCCCTTCCAAACCCCAGGTGCTCTTGCCCGCCGCCAAGACCAGCCGCCGCCAGCTCTCTGCCGTGACACGCTATACCAACTCGCTGACGGTAGCGGCCTCCTGTACACACCATCCCTCATGGTAGCATGCGCTGGCGGTCGCGTCACATGGACCTCCACCCGCTGTAGCCTACCGACCCTGTGTTGGCTCCCCGCCTCCATCAGCCTCCACCATGCTCTGCCGACAAGTCCTAACCTGCTCCTCCTATGGGTTCCCACCGTCCTCCTCGGCCTGATCCCGCTGACTACCGCCCCGATTCATGCCTCCGTCATGCCTCTATACTTGGATCTCGGGGGGTATATGATCCCAGGAGACGAGTCAGGAGGGCCGATCCGATTCTGACGACTCGGAGATGCTCAGACCAGAGATCTGCCTGATTCGGATCCACTAGGTTGATTTGTTTGTCCGGTGAGGAACACTTCCTTGCCTAGATTGTTTTGACGGTGACTCATTTGGTAGGATACTTTGATGGATCTGTTGTGACCGAAGTAGATACATCATCTATTTGTGCCTAATCATATATTCTGCTGCTACTTTGTGTGATCCCAGTCGCGTACTTCACTTATGTTTGGAGTAGGCTTTTGGTTATAGTGTACATGATTGGTGCATATCTCTACTATCTAAAAAGGAAATCGACATTCCGTTTTCTACCAGCGCACTACGTCGCTGCCTTCGTCAAGCATCCCACCTCCGTCATCACGCTTCACAATACACCACTCGCGAATTTAAGTGCATTGACATGTCCGCCCACGGATTACTCCCCTATGGAAGCCCACGGATTACTCCCCTATGGACCTCTCCCGTATATCTCGCATATCGTTCCAATATTCCCTGCATGCTCCGGATCCACCTACCGCTGGACAGACTTCTGGTAGGAGACCACAATCCGGTGCCGCTCGGTCGCCAAGCTCGTCGCCGTTACCGATTGTTCCACATAAAAGCGCCAGGATGGAGAAGGGGCGTCGAGGGGTCTACCGATAAAGCTCGACGGATCTGAGAGCCATCCCTTGCCGTGGTCGCCTTCCTGAGGTTGGCACCCCTCCTTCCGCACAATCCCCTTAACCCCTTTCCCCAGCGGCAGTCTTGTTGCTCGGTTTCATTGGTATTTTGCATCCATGGATGATTAATTAGGGCTTAGAAGGCAGCGGTGTTGTCTTCTCTCTTGATTAATAGAGGCGGATGACGAATTTGATCTGATATGGTTGGAATCCGTCTGGATTCATACTGTAATGTATAGAGGCAGATGACGAATTTGATCTGATCTGGTTGGAATCCGACTGGATTCATCATTCTGTAATATAGCAGATTAATATTGCGGCCTTGTCTCCTGTCCTGGTCATTGCTGTCGTCTCCCCTTCCGGACTGCGCCGCCACCTCTATCACAGCACCGCCATCTCCAGGACAGCGCCGCCACGTCCTATGACAATGTAGGTGCGCTTCCTCATTTACATATTTTGTAAAAGGTTCAGGTTCTTTCGCAAATTCCAGTTGATGATATTTGTTGCTACCAGGATACAACCACAGTGGAAATATTATCACCTCCAATAATTTTTCAAGCATGGTGAGCAAAGCACACTAGTCTGAATCTCCGGTCTAAATCTTTACTTCAACATTGCAAAGCACCCCTTTCCACTATTCTGATTAATATATGCACAATTTAAAAGGGTTCTTCTCTTACAAAAAATAGGTTTTGTACTTTCATTGGCTTCTTAGATGAAAAAGCTTGACATCGTTTGATTTGGAATGCTGAATACTAGCTGTTTTTTCTGCAAATCTTCATGCTAGAAGTGAATTTATTGCATTTGTTTTGCACTCTATAGAGCTAATTAAATATTTCTGCAT
>CAJUXJ010000671.1:0-17464 GCA_910589775.1 Avena eriantha | reverse complement strand
AAAAGAAAGGAATGATGGAATAGGCCTCATATGGTGCATGCATGGAGAAATAAAATAAGAGAAATGATGTGGGTGAGGATATGGGGGTGGTGGAATGGAAGGAGATGGTTTTCCAAAGATAGGATCCATTAAATCCAAAGAAAAACCAATGGAGTAAAAAGGTGGTGAAGAGGCTTGCATGGCCCATGCAAAATAATAATGCCATTATTTATTTTGTGAAAACAATAATAATATGATGGCATTATTCTTATGCATCTCCCATAAGTGGAATAAAGCCAAGCAAAGAATTTAAAGGACTAGATCCACCCTATTGCCCATGAGCTAGATAAAACCAAATAAAGACAACAAGCTCATGAACTAGTAGGATGGTGGAATTATAAAGTGGTGAAAGAGAGAGATGGATGGAATTGAATTAAAAGATATGCCCCAACTCAACTTGGGCATTTCGACAATATATCAATAGCCAAATACAATATCAAGAGGCAAATACAATTAATAATGCATATGAGAGAAGAACCAAAAGAAAAGGGTTTTATATGATGCTCAAATGCAAGGTGGCATGATGACATGAGCATGATATAATTATGATGCAACAATAATATATATGAAGTAGCCAATATCTTACTAGGACAAGTAGCATTACAATTGTTAGACAATTGGGATGCTACAACTCTCCCCCACTAAACAGGAATCTCGCCCCGAGATTCTAGGAAGAAGAAGACTCAAAGAGGGTAGGATACTTGGCACGGAGCTCATCTTCACGTTCCCAGGTGGCTTCATCAACGGAATGGTGCGACCACTGCACCTTGCAGAACTTGATGGACTTGTTGCGAGTCCTTCTTTCTGCGACTTCAAGAATTTTTGTGGGGTGTTCTTGATAAGACAGATCTTCTTGGAGATTAATGAGTTCATGGTCCACGGTCCTGCCGGGATCCTTGAAGCACTTCTTGAGTTGAGAGATGTGGAAAACATCATGGACTTTGAGTTGTTCAGGGAGCTCAAGAGCATAAGCAACTTCTCCTCTTCTTCCACGAATTTTGAAGGGACCGATGTATCTAGGAGCCAGCTTTCCTTTGATACCAAAGCGGTGCGTGCCTCTCATGGGAGTGACACGAAGGTAAACGAGATCACCAGGGACATACTCCATGTCCGTGTGCTTTCTGTCATAATTGCTCTTCTGGCGACTTTGAGCAATCTTCAGATTTTCAAGAATGATGTGAACTTTCTCCTCCGCTTGAGTTACAATGTCGGGGCCAAACAATATTCTTTCACCTGCGCCCGACCAACCAATCGGAGTTCTGCACTTGCGACCATAGAGAGCCTCAAATGGTGCCATCTTTAGACTTTTCTGGAAGCTGTTGTTGTAAGAGAATTCAGCATAAGGAAGACATTCTTCCCACTTCATGCCGAAAGAGATAACGCAAGCACGGAGCATATCTTAGAATCTGATTGATCCTTTCAACTTGTCCTTGCGACTGAGGGTGGTAAGCTGTGCTGAAGTTTAACTTTGTTCCCAAAGCATTTTGGAAACTTCCCCAGAACTTGGAAGTGAAGATGCTTCCACGGTCTGAACTGATCTCAAGAGGAACTCCATACAGAGAGACAATTCTGTTGATATAGAGCTCAGCCAACTGAATTGCAGAAAATGTTTCCTTGACTGGAAAGAAGTGAGCTACTTTGGAAAGCCTGTCAATGACAACAAAGATTGCATTGTTGCCCTTTTGCGACCTTGGAAAACCAGTGATGAAGTCCATCTCTACTTTCTCCCATTTCCATTCCGGAGGCTTCAATGGCTGTAGAAGACCGGAAGGTTTCTGATGGACAGCTTTAACTCTGCGACAAACATCACACTCCGAGACATACTTGGCACAATATCGTTTCAAACCAGGCCACCAATATTGTGTTTTCAAGTCCATGTACATCTTAGTGCTTCCAGGGTGGATAGAAAGAACAGAATCATGCGCCTCCTTGAGAACTTGCTCTCTTAAACCCGGGTAGTTCGGAACAAACATCCGGTGTTCAAAGAAAAGAGTGCCTTGGTCATCTACGTGGAAAGACTCATACTTCGGAAGTTGAATGTTGGAGATGATCTTTTTAGTGTAAGGATCACCAAGCTGAATGGAACGGACCTTTTCTTCCAAGAGAGGTGTTGCTAGAAGGTTCAGAAGATAACCTTGATCCACAATTTCAAGGTTGAGCTTGCGGAATTCCTCGCACAAGAGAGGCTGTTGTTCTTCCACCATGAGATTGTGGACATAAGCTTTTCGGCTGAGAGCATCTGCCATGACATTGGCTTTGCCCGGGGTGTAGTTGATGGTCAATCGAAATCATTGATTGTTTCAATCCACCTCCTCTGACGAAGGTTGAGATCAGGCTGTGTGAAGATATACTTCAGACTCTTGTGATCAGAAAAGATCTCACAACGGTTGCCAAGCAAGTAATGCCTCCATACTTTCAAAGCAAAAGACAACTGCTGCAAGTTCTAGGTCATGTTAGGATAGTTGATCTCATGCGTCTTCAACGTCGAGTAGGCTAAGCAACACTTGTTTTTCTTGCATAAGGACCGAACCAATCCTGTATGAACCATCACAGAAAATCTGGAAAGGCTTTGATGTATCTGGAGGAACCAAGACTGGTGTGGAAGTGAGCTTCTCTTTGAGTGTTCAAAGCTTGCTTGACATGCAGGAGTCCAAAGATATTTCTTGCCTTTCTTGAGGAGATCGGTAAGAGGCTTCGCGATCTTGGAGAAGTTTGAACGAATCGCCGGCAGTAACTGTCCAAACCAAGGAAACTTCGGACTTCTTTGACATTTATGGGTGGGAAGCTAGTCCATAATTGTCTTAATAGTTTCTGGGTTGACGGCAATGCCCTTGGCAGAGATGACGTGACCAAGGGAGGTGACTTGAGGCAAGCCAGAACTCGCACTTGGAGAACTTTGCATACAGGCGGTTCTCACGAAGCTTGTTTAGGACACACCGAAGGTGTTCTTCATGTTCTTCTTTTCGACTTATAATAGACTAGAATGTCATCCAGATAGACCACAATGAACTTATCAAGATACTCCATGAAAACCGAGTTCATAAGCCTCGAGAAGGTGGCAGGTGCATTGGTGAGGCCGAAAGACATGACCGTGTATTCATACAGGCCATAGCGGTGGTGAAAGCTGTTTTGGGAACATCTTCCTTGCGGAATCTTGATTTGATGATAACCACTTCTCAAATCAAGCTTAGAGAATACCACAAGCTCCAGCTAGCTGCTCGAAGAGATCATATAATCCGCGGAAGGGGATATTTATTCTTGATGGTCTTAGCATTGAGTGCCCGATAGTCAACACAAAGTCTATCAGTCTTGTCTCGCTTCTTCACAAAGATGGTTTGGACTACCCCAGGAAGAAGTACTATGCTGAATGAAAACCTAACTTCTCTTGTTCATCCAACTGACGTTTGAGTTCAGCCAACTCAGCAGGACCCATTTTATAAGGCCGCTTGGAGATAGGAGCGGTACCAGGTTCAAGTTCAATGACAAACTCAACCTCACGATCCGGAGGCATACCTGGCAACTCTTCAGGAAAGACATCTGGAAACTCACAAACTACAGGAACACTCTGAATACCTTCCATAGCATCATCATTCAGAGCCGCCAAAAATAAAGCTGAATTGCAGGAGTCAGACTTGGAGAATAGACTATATGGCCTTCAGGAATTTTCAGAGAAACCGAACGTTCAGCACAATCAATCACAGCTGCATTTGCTGTCAACCAATCCATGCCCAAGATAACATCAATATCAGAATTGCCCAGAATAATTAAGGAAGCCGGAAACGAAGAACCACCAATCTCAATTTGATTGTTATGGCTGATTTTAGAAGATGCCATTGTTGCTCCAGGAGAAAGAACCATTAAACGCTTGGGAGAGGATCCATAGGTAACCCATTCCTATCAGCAAAACTGGTATAGACAAAGAATGCGATGCACCAGAATCAAACAACCTCGTGCAGGAAACTGAGTTAACAGGAAGCATACCCATGACAACTCCAGGTGCATGCTCAGCTTGAGCGACGTTGACACAGTTGGCACGAGCAACCGTAGACCCCCGGCTTAGTGTTGATGTTGAGAGCCCGAGGTGGAGGTGCACGAATCATAGGAGCACTTGCCGCAGGTCTTGGAGGTGGTGGTGGAAGAGCTTTGTTGTTCATTGGACAATTCCAGTGCTGATTGCCCAGTGTTTCCACAAGTATAGCAAGCACCAGGTGGACGTGGAGCAACGTAGCCAGGGACTCCGCCAGTCGCTCCAGGGTAGTTGTGGTTGTAGCCCCTGGGAGCCGCAGTGAAGGAGTTTGGTGGCCTTGGTGCGTAGCTTGAAGGTCTTGGTGGAGCAGGGAGCGACGGTGGGGTGTTAGGAACCCAGACACGACGCTTAGAAGGGAGCTTGTCATAGCAGAAGAGCTTGCTGTATCACGGCTTGTGTTTCTTTGACTCTCAAACACTTGCCTACTTGCTTCTTCCTGCAGAGCTGTGTGTTGAAGTTCCAGAAAGATGCGGCCTTGCATGAGTGATTGCATATTTGATGGAAGCATTGAGGCCTTGCTCGAAACTCTTTGCTTCTTCTTGTCATCAGAGATCTCATCGCCACCATAACGAGAAAGGTCATGAAGTTTCTGATGTAGGTGTTGACATTGTCAGTGCCCTGCTTGAGGTTGAGAAACACTTCCTTCATCCTTTCCATGACAATTTCTGACAGATATTGCTCTTTGAAAGCAGCAGTGAACCGCTCCAAGTAGGCTGGAAAACCAGAAGATCTGCCTTGAGTAATTTTCCCACAAGAGAGCTGCATCTCCCTTCAGAAGGTGGAGTAGCACACTTGACCCATTCTTGCTCGGGAACATCCGCAGTCATCAGCAACCTTGACACTTCACGAAGCCATCATCCGCATCAAGTGGCTGATCAGACACTTCAAATTGGCGTGGGTTGAACTTGAGAAAACTCTTGATGTCTCCTCGCTTGGGAGGTGGAGGTAGCGAGCAAACTCATTCCTCCTCACGCTTTCCTCGAAGCGCTGCTGGTTCTGCTGCATAGTGCCCGAAAGCATTTGCAATACTTGCCAAAGCAGCCCCGAGTTCAGGTGGTATAGTCCTCCTCAGAACGGCGTGGTGGTGCCATCCTGTGATTGATATAAAACACAAGTCAGTACTATAATGGAGAATGATAATAATCCAAAATAGTACCAAATGGAATTAATCAAGATTAAGAATGCAATTCACTGAGATGATATTAAAATATCAACAAAGTTCAAGGCAATTAGAAGATATTAAGCATAACACACACGACTGAACAAGGAGTGTGGTACACAACTAACAAAGAAAAAATTTTCCCGCAAATTCGGCATTAAAATACCACTATATGCGCAAAACCACTTAACGAATCAAGATTTAGTAACTCTACTAGTTCAATATACAAAAGCAAATGATAGAAGTAGTGGTATGGTCGCGACTCCATCCCGCACTCAAATCATTACTCCGCACATGAATCAGTAAAACACATATCCCAACACCTTCTTCTTAAGATGAACCTAAAGATTGGTAACTACGAAAAAAAACACCCCAACAAGATAACGTCGGATAACAAAGAGTAAGATAGATCGCATCGGTGTACAACGAATCACGAATAGATCGCGTCGGTTTACAAAGGCCTGTCGGTATGGAATGTACCAACAGTTGATAACCAAAAGGAAGATAGTGATAACATTTGGATGCAACAGATAGACAAAGGAATTCACTCACACACACACAAACACAAACCTATGGTACTACGGAACCCAGAACACGTGAATCCTAGTTTGAATTTAGAAGAGGATTGAAAACGTTTACACTTCCTTACCAGAAAAGGGTGGGGTTGGGTGGGTAAGAAGAAAAATGGAAGCAGTCCTACTCTCACGTTTGTTTTTTCCCTAGTATACATAACTACCAAAATATTTGCTAGACTGACAACGACCATTTTTGGCTGAGACCCTGAAGGGCGGGATGGCTCTGATACCAATTGTAACTACCTCGGTGAATTACGCTCTTAGTTAATGCCTGGATGAACGAAAGTGGTTAAAATAGTACGGTGCGGGCCCAGGGCCACTCACGGTAGACCTTTCGGCCGTCCTAACCACTTTCAGACAACGGGACAAGAACGAGCGGCGTAATCGGCAGGCGAAGGGATCAACTACATACACAATGAGTATGTATGCAAGCCACATACAACAGTCCTCAGAGCCATTCCATCTAAAAGAAATAGAAATATTGCAACGCCATACGGCAAGATCCAAATGTCCTAGATAGATATAATAATTTAGGATAGCTCCTCATACATCACACATCAGAGTATCAGGCGGAAGCGGAAAACAAGATCCGAGTACGGATAAGAAGCAAATTGGCATAAGAGTGCCCCATAAATAAACACATCCCGCCCACAGATCTCACGGATCCTCCGTTCCCGGAATCTCTACACCGAATGATCGTTGCCAACATCATCTGTCTCTTCCACCCAGTATCCATCTTGCGGGTACACCTGTTCATCTGAATCAAACAATTTATCGTGTGAGAACCCTAGGGGTACTCAGCAAGTCTTTATGCCGCTAAAGGGACACAACCTGGGTGACGCAATTGCAGCAAAAGATAATACCTAACAATTCTACAGATACTCGCTAACCATCCGCCTAACCAATGATAGACGGATGTCCGGTGAATTAAGAACAACAGTTATAACAGTATAATTAACAGATCCATCCTCCTCCTCGCTTACCAACGAGGAAGCGGACGAACAACCCCCATCATCCGTTGGCAGTTTTATTAACCATTCCATGAGTATTGCACTATTTACTAGTCAAGTACTTAGTCAATTAAAAGCGGTACTTTAGTTATACTTGTCTATGATCGAGAAACTGTGCTCCAAGTCGTCCATAACCGCGGACACGGCGTTCAGAAGATTTACCCTGCAGGGGTGCACGAATAGCAACATACACTCGATCAACCTCGGAAAAACCAAATCAAAACCCAACGAGGCATTCACGACAAAGCAATCACAGGATTCAGAAGTATTTCAGGGGGCCACCCCAATAAGCTACCCGCAACGAAGTTGGCCGGCTCCGAGACGGACCCAGGGTTTGCGCCGACTGGCTGTAAACGACTGGGAACTCGAAAAATGTGACTGGGCTTGTCGATACCGCGAAAACGTGGCGCAATTCTAAAACAGTAAGGTGCTCCTCGCACAATCTTAATTAAAGCAGTAACATGGCATAAGTACAGGATAGTAATAACGCCCCAAACTACTTGTGGCCCCAAGAAATAAGAATGAATCAAGCTCTGGCTCAGGGGGGGTCCATAATGCCTCCCGGATGTGGATAGTGCGAATAGTCAAAGGAACAGGAATCAAGTACTCGGGGTCCTACGGGACACAAGTGAGCATGAAAAAACCAAATAGCAGATATTGCTCACCGGTGCCTCTTTCATTAGTTATTCCATTACTACTCAGGTTATGTTGTTTAGGTACCTCGTTATTCATCAGACACTCACATACCCTACACATGCTTTTCTACGACTCGCATGGCTCAAACAAACTCCTGTAGTAATGGCTCATGGGATGGAGGAACAAGCTTCGATGGGGTTTAAAAGTAAAGGCTATGCAGTACTTGGGATTCATTTAATGCAATCGCGACTCAATGATGCAAGAATAAGATAGAGGCAATAGGTACTGTATGTATGCAAGCATGTGGTAGTGCTTGCCTGGCAGCTCAGTTGAAGCGAGAGATGGATCTGGGTAAGTACTCCTGTGATTCCTTGGTAATTCTCCTGCTGGCGTCTATTCGAAGAAGAACCAAACAACAAGGGCCAACATAAATAAAGTGCACAAGCATATGAATAAAATGCAACAAGCAACAAGCATGCCATGATGAATGATGCACAATTTACATGGCATTAAAGTAGCATGGCAAAGGTGATGTGTGGATACACGAAATAAAGCATTATATTATTTATTTAACCAAGTTTTTATTGTCATAAACAGTTCAGATTTTTAATAACAACATGATGCATGCTTCAATTCAGAACAAGGACTGCATAGATAGAACGGGCTCGTCGCGCTGATCGATTTAGACATATTATTTGTCAAATTTGGAGTTATAAAACAAAAGTTATTAATTAATTAAGGAAAAGGGCATTTTATTGTAATTTTAATCATCTCGAAAATTTAAAGTGTTCAAACATATTTTAAGGGCATATTGAATTCCTCACATTTTTCTGATTCCAAAACATATATTACTTGTATTATTTGGATTTGTATTTAAAAATTATTTAAATCTGATTTGAATTTGAATTTAAATCTATTTGGAAAAGGTTTAATTAAAAACAGACATCAGGAAATACTTTTCTTACTCAGTCAGATCCTACCACAGCCACTGACGGGTGGGCCTTGCGCTGATTGGGCCACGCGCGGGAAAATCTTTTTGTCACCGCGTCTCGGTCTAGCCCGGCGTTTGCGAGGTGGGCCCTCTGGCGCTAGCCCACGTGACAGCGGTGAAGACGGCAAGGCTGACAGGTGGGGACTCGCTGGACTGCGGGTTACGGCACGAGAAAAGCGGAGGGGTTTCTGCAAGATGGCTAGGGCGACTGGCAGGTGGGGCAGGAGGTACCGCGGGTTGAGATGAAATAAAAAGAGGGGGCTTAATAAAAATCTACCACAGCCCTGGTACTGTTCTCTTCTTCCGGTTCTGACGGCAAGTGTGTGCGCGGCGCGGAGCAGGGGATCGATCCCGGGACGCGGGCGTGCGCGCGGAGGGGGCTAACCGGTGCGGCTGGCCAGGGGAGTTGGCAGGGAGGTGAGCGCGGCCTAGTTAGGGTGCTGCGCAGCGCGGGGAGGCTGCAGACAACGCGAGCTCTGGCACACTACGGCCGTTCGACGAAACGATCGGCAGCGCTAGACGATGTCGGTGCAGCGGAGGTGTCAGAGAGGGAGAGAGGCTCACCGCGGGCACGACGGCGGGCTCGGATCGGAGCGAGAGCGGCGAGCGATGAGATCGCTGGCGCCCCGGATCTAGGGTTTGCTGTAGTGCGGCGAGGTACTGGCGGTGCTGGGGAGCTCCTCCTTCGCGTCAGCGTGTACGAGTCGGGGCAGGGGACGGTCCTTGGTCTTCTAGGCCACCTCCAGGTCGCGCTGATCGACTGGAACGACGGGACGAGGTGGTGCTGGCGGCGACCGGCGGCAGGTGTTGTGGCCGGAGAGGAAGAAGGAGAAGAGGAGGGGCAGCTCGGGGCAGATCTGGAGAGCCAGAAGAGTGTGTGGGCGGAGAAAAAGGAGGGAGAGGGAGGAGCCAGCTGTGGCAGGGGGTAGATAAAGGTGGCCTCGGTGCCACTTTTTTCTTCTCCTCACGTGCTAGCTCGAGCTGGGGCTCGACCTGGGAGCTGGTAGGCACGGCAGGGGCTGCAGGTGGGGCTGGGTCGAGAGAGAAGGGCAGGCAGGTGGGGCTAGCTCGGCCGGTGGAGAAAAGAGAGAAAGAAGAGGGGGTAGCTCGGCTAGGTAGATGGGGCTCGGGTTAGGGCTTTGCTAGGGTTAGGGAGAGGAGTGGCTGGGGTGTGGGCCAGGGAGAGAGAGAGGGGCTTGGCATGGTGGTCATGCTAGAGAGAGAGAGAGAGGCTTACGGTTTAGGGAAAAATAGGGTTATGAGGAGAAAAATAAAGAGAGTAGCTAGGTTAGATTTTATTAGGTTTTTAAATTGTTAAAACTTGTGCAAAAGGTTAACCCAAGCGGAACATCATGAGTGCTTGAATTATCATGCGATGAAAGGGAAAGAGAATTCCAAGAAAAGAAAAAGAAAGGAATGATGGAATAGGCCTCATATGGTGCATGCATGAGAAATAAAAATAAGAGAAATGGTGTGGGTGAGGATATGGGGGTGGTGGAATGGTAGGAGATGGTTTTCCCAAGATAGGATCCATTAAATCCAAAGAAAAACCAATGGAGTAAAGGTGGTGAAGAGGCTTGCATGGCCCATGCAAAATAATAATGCCATTATTTATTTTGTGAAAACAATAATAATATTATGGCATTATTCTTATGCTATTCCCAGAAGTGGAATAAAGCCAAGCAAAGGAATTTAAAGGACTAGATCCACCCTATTGCCCATGAGCTAGATAAAACCAAAATACAGACAACAAGCTCATGAACTAGTAGGATGGTGGAATTATAAAGTGGTGGAAAGAGAGAGATGATGGAATTGAAATAAAAGATATGCCCCAACTCAACTTGGGCATTTCGACAATATATCAATAACCAAATACAATATCAAGAGGCAAATACAATTAATAATGCATATGAGAGAAGAACCAAAAGAAAGAGGGTTTTATATGATGCTCAAATGCAAGGTGGCATGATGACATGAGCATGATATAATTATGATGCAACAATAATATATATGAAGTAGCCAATATCTTACTAGGACAAGTAGCATTACAATTGTTAGACAATTGGGATGCTACAACTCTCCCCCACTAAACAGGAATCTCGCCCCGAGATTCTAGGAAGAAGAAGACTCAAAGAGGGTAGGATACTTGGCACGGAGCTCATCTTCACGTTCCCAGGTGGCTTCATCAACGGAATGGTGCGACCACTGGCACTTGCAGAACTTGATGGACTTGTTGCGAGTCCTTCTTTCTGCGACTTCAAGAATTTTTGGGGTGTTCTTGATAAGACAGATCTTCTTGGAGATTAATGAGTTCATGGTCCACGGTCCTGCCGGGATCCTTGAAGCACTTCTTGAGTTGGAGAGATGTGGAAAACATCATGGACTTTGAGTTGTTCAGGGAGCTCAAGAGCATAAGCAACTTCTCCTCTTCTTCCACGAATTTTGAAAGGACGATGTATCTAGGAGCCAGCTTTCCTTTGATACCAAAGCGGTGCGTGCCTCTCATGGGAGTGACACGAAGGTAAACGAGATCACCAGGGACATACTCCATGTCCGTGTGCTTTCTTCATAATTGCTCTTCTGGCGACTTTGAGCAATCTTCAGATTTTCAAGAATGATGTGAACTTTCTCCTCCGCTTGAGTTACTAATGTCGGGGCCAAACAATATTCTTTCACCTGCGCCCGACCAACCAATCGGTAGTTCTGCATTTGCGACCATAGAGAGCCTCAAATGGTGCCATCTTTAGACTTTTCTGGAAGCTGTTGTTGTAAGAGAATTCAGCATAAGGAAGACATTCTTCCCACTTCATGCCGAAAGAGATAACGCAAGCACGGAGCATATCTTCTAGAATCTGATTGATCCTTTCAACTTGTCCTTGCGACTGAGGGTGGTAAGCTGTGCTGAAGTTAAGTTTTGTTCCCAAAGCATTTTGGAAACTTCCCCAGAACTTGGAAGTGAAGATGCTTCCACGGTCTGAGCTGATCTCAAGAGGAACTCCATACAGAGAGACAATTCTGTTGATATAGAGCTCAGCCAACTGAATTGCAGAAAATGTTTCCTTGACTGGAAAGAAGTGAGCTACTTTGGAAAGCCTGTCAATGACAACAAAGATTGCATTGTTGCCCTTTTGCGACCTTGGAAAACCAGTGATGAAGGTCCATCTCTACTTTCTCCCATTTCCATTCCGGAGGCTTCAATGGCTGTAGAAGACCGGAAGGTTTCTGATGGACAGCTTTAACTCTGCGACAAACATCAACACTCCGAGACATACTTGGCACAATATCGTTCAAACCAGGCCACCAATATTGTGTTTTCAAGTCCATGTACATCTTAGTGCTTCCAGGGTGGATAGAAAGAACAGAATCATGCGCCTCCTTGAGAACTTGCTCTCTTAAACCCGGGTAGTTCGGAACAAACATCCGGTGTTCAAAGAAAAGAGTGCCTTGGTCATCTACGTGGAAAGACTCATACTTCGGAAGTTGAATGTTGGAGATGATCTTTTTAGTGTAAGGATCCCAAGCTGAATGGAACGGACCTTTTCTTCCAAGAGAGGTGTTGCTAGAAGGTTCAGAAGATACCCTTGATCCACAATTTCAAGGTTTGAGCTTGCGGAATTCCTCGCACAAGAGAGGCTGTTGTTCTTCCACCATGAGGTTGTTGACATAAGCTTTTCGGCTGAGAGCATCTGCCATGACATTGGCTTTGCCCGGGGTGTAGTTGATGGTCAAATCGAAATCATTGATTGTTTCAATCCACCTCCTCTGACGAAGGTTGAGATCAGGCTGTGTGAAGATATACTTCAGACTCTTGTGATCAGAAAAGATCTCACAACGGTTGCCAAGCAAGTAATGCCTCCATACTTTCAAAGCAAAGACAACTGCTGCGAGTTCGAGGTCATGTGTAGGATAGTTGATCTCATGCGTCTTCAACTGTCGAGAGGCATAAGCAACAACTTGTTTTTCTTGCATAAGGACCGCACCCAATCCTTGCAATGAAGCATCACAGAAAATCTGGGAAAGGCTTTGATGTATCTGGAGGACCAAGACTGGGTGTGGAAGTGAGCTTCTCTTTGAGTGTTTCAAAGCTGCTTGACATGCAGGAGTCCAAGGTATTTCTTGCCTTTCTTGAGGAGATCGGTAAGAGGCTTCGCAGATCTTGAGAAGTTTTGAACGAATCGCCGACGGACAGGTAACTGGCCAAACCAAGGAAACTCCGGACTTCTTTGACATTTATGGGTGGAAGCCAGTCCATAATTGTCTTAAATAGTTTTCTGGGTTGACGGCAATGCCCTTGGCAGAGATGACGTGACCAAGGTAGGTGACTTGAGGCAAGCCAAAACTTCGCACTTGGAGAACTTTGCATACAGGCGGTTTCTCACGACGCTTGTTTAGGACACACCGAAGGTGTTCTTCATGTTCTTCTTTTGACTTTAGAATAGACTAGAATGTCATCCGATAGACCACAACGAACTTATCAAGATACTCCATGAAAACCGAGTTCATAAGCCTCGAGAAGGTGGCAGGTGCATTGGTGAGAGCCGAAAGACATGACCGTGTACTCATACAGGCCATAGCGGGTGGTGAAAGCTGTTTTGGGAACATCTTCCTTGCGAATCTTGATTTGATGATAACCACTTCTCAAATCAAGCTTAGAGAATACCACAGCTCCAGCTAGCTGATCGAAGAGATCATTAATCCGCGGAAGGGGATATTTATTCTTGATGGTCTTAGCATTGAGTGCCCGATAGTCAACACAAAGTCTATCAGTCTTGTCTCGCTTCTTCACAAAGATGGTTGGACTACCCCAAGAAGAAGTATTGTGCTGAATGAAACCCAACTTCTCTTGTTCATCCAACTGACGTTTAAGTTCAGCCAACTCAGCAGGACCCATTTTATAAGGCCGCTTGGAAGATAGGAGCGGTGCCAGGTTCAAGTTCAATGACAAACTCAACCTCACGATCCGGAGGCATACCTGGTAACTCTTCAGGAAAGACATCTAGGAAACTCACAAACTATAGGAACACTCTGAATACCTTCCATAGCATCATCATTCAGAGCCGCCAAAGAATAAAGCTGAATTGCAGGAGTCAGACTTGGAGAATAGACTATATGGCCTTCAGGAATTTTTAGAGAAACCGAACGTTCAGCACAATCAATCACAGCTTGCATTTGCTGTCAACCAATCCATGCCCAAGATGACATCAATATCAGAATTGCCCAGAATAATTAAGGAAGCCAGAAACGAAGAACCACCAATCTCAATTTGATTGTTATGGCTGATTTTAGAAGATGCCATTGTTGCTCCAGGAGAAAGAACCATTAAACGCTTGGGGAAGAGGATCCATAGATAACCCATTCCTATCAGAAAAACTGGTAGAGACAAAAGAATGCGATGGCACCAGAATCAAACAACACTCGTGCAGAAACTGAGTTAACAGGAAGCATACCCATGACAACTCCAGGTGCATGCTCAGCTTGAGCGACGTTGACACAGTTGGCACGAGCAACCGTAGACCCCGGCTTAGTGTTGATGTTGAGAGCCCGAGGTGGAGGTGCACGAATCATAGGAGCACTTGCCGCAGGTCTTGGAGGTGGTGGTGGAAGAGCTTTGTTGTTCATTGGACATTTCCAGTGCTGATGCCCAGTGTTTCCACAAGTATAGCAAGCACCAGGTGGACGTGGAGCAACGTAGCCAGGGACTCCGCCAGGCGCTCCAGGGTAGTTGTGGTTGTAGCCCTGGGAGCCGCAGTGAAGGAGTTTGGTGGCCTTGGTGCGTAGCTTGAAGGTCTTGGTGGAGCAGGGAGCGACGGTGGGGTGTTAGGAACCCAGACACGACGACTTAGAAGGAGCTGTCATAGAGAAGAGCTTGATGTATCACGGCTGTGTTTCTTTGACTCCTCAAACACTTGCCTACTTGCTTCTTCCTGCAGAGCTGTGTGTTGAAGTTCCAGAAAAGATGCCGGCCTTGCATGAGTGATTGCATATTTGATGGAAGCATTGAGGCCTTGCCGAAACCCTCTTTTGCTTCTTCTTGTCATCAGAGATCTCATCGCCACCATAACGAGAAAGGTTCATGAATTTTCTGATGTAGGTGTTGACATTGTCAGTGCCCTGTTTGAGGTTGAGACACACTTGCCTTCATCCTTTCCATGACAATTTCTGACAGATATTGCTCTTTGAAAGCAGCAGTGAACCGCTTCCAAGTAGGCTGAAACCAGAAGAAGATCTGCCTTGAAGGTAATTTTCCCACCAGAGAGCTGCATCTCCCTTCAGAAGGTGAGTAGCAAACTTGACCCATTCTTGCTCGGGGAACATCCGCAGTCATCAGCAACCTTGACACTTCACGAAGCCATCATCCGCATCAAGTGGTTGATCAGACACTTCAAATTGGCGTGGGTTGAACTTGAGAAAACTACTTGATGTCTCCTCGCTTGGGAGGTGGAGGTAACGGAGCAAACTCATTCCTCCTCACGCTTTCCTCGAAGCGCTGCTGGTTCTGCTGCATATTGCCCAAGCATTTGCAATACTTGCCAAAGCAGCCCTGAGTTCAGGTGGTATGTCCTCCTCAGAACGGCGTGGTGGGTGCCATCCTGTGATTGATATAAAACACAAGTCAGTACTATAATGGAGAATGATAATAATCCAAAATAGTACCAAAATGGAATTAATCAAGATTAAAGGAATGCAATTCACTGAGATGATATTAAAATATCAACAAAGTCAAGGCAATTAGAAGATATTAAGCATAACACCCACGACCGGAACAAGGAGTGTGGTACACAACTAACAAAGAAAAAAATTTCCGCAAATTTCGGCATTAAACACCACTATATGCGCAAAACCACTTAACGAATCAAGATTAGTAACTCTACTAGTTCAATATACAAAAGCAAATGATAAAGTAGTGGTATGGTCGTGACTCCATCCCGCACTCAATCATTACTCCGCACATGAATCAGGTAAAAACACATATCCCAACACCTTCTTCTTAAGATGAACCTAAAGATTGGTAACTACGAAAAAAACACCCAACAAGATAACGTCGGATAACAAAGAGTAAGATAGATCGCATCGGTATACAACGAATCAGAATAGATCGCGTTGGTTTACAAAGGCCTGTCGGTATGGAATGTACCAACAGTTGATAACCAAAAGGCAGATAGTGATAACATTTGGATGCAACAGATAGACAAGGAATTCACACACACACACAACCTATGGTACTACGGAACCCAGAACACGTGAATCCTAGTTTAAATTTTAGAAGAGGATTGAAAACGTTACACTTCCTTACCAGAAAAGGGTGGGTGGGTGGGTAAGAAGAAAAATGGAAGCAGTCCTACTCTCACGTTTTGTTTTTCCCTAGTATACATAACTACCAAAAATATTTGCTAGACTGACAACGACCATTTTGGCTGAGACCCTGAAGGGCGGGATGGCTCTGATACCAATTGTAACTACCTCGGTGAATTACGCTCTTAGTTAATGCCTGGATGAACGAAAGTGGTTAAAATAGTACGGTGGGGCCCATGGCCACTCACGGTAGACCTTTCGGCCGTCCTAACCACTTTCAGACAACGGGACAAGAACGAGCGGCGTAATCGGTAGGCGAAGGGATCAACTACATACACAAATGAGTATGTATGCAAGCCACATACAACAGTCCTCAGAGCCATTCCATCTAGAAGAAATAGAAATATAGCAACGCCATACGGCAAGATCCAAATGTCCTAGATAGATATAATAATTTAGGATAGCTCCTCATACATCACACATCAGAGTATCAGGCGGAAGCGGAAAACAAGATCCGAGTACGGATAAGAAGCAAATTGGCATAAGATGCCCCATAAATAAACACATCCCGCCCACGGATCTCACGAATCCCCGTTCCCGGAATCTCTACACTGAATGATCGTTGCCAACGTCATATGTCTCTTCCATCCAGTATCCATCTTGCGGGTACACCTGTTCATCTGAATCAAACAATTTATCGTGTGAGACCCTAGGGGTACTCAGCAAGTCTTTATGCCGCTAAAGGGGACACAACCTGGGGTGACGCAATTGCAGCAAAAGATAATACCTAACAATTATACAGATACTCGCTAACCATCCGCCTAACCAATGATAGACGGATGTCCGTGAATTAAGAACAACAGTTATAACACTATAATTAACAGATCCATCCTCCTCCTCGCTTACCAACGAGGAAGCGGACGAACAACCCCCATCATCCGTTGGCAGTTTTATTAACCATTCCATGAGTATTTCACTATTTACTAGTCAAGTACTTAGTCAATTTAAAAGCGGTACTTTAGTTATACTTGTCTATGATCGAGAAACTGTGCTCCAAGTCGTCCATAACACGGACACGGCTTTTCAGAAAGATTTACCCTGCAGGGGTGCACGAATAGCAACACACACTCGATCAACCTCGGAAAAACCAAATCAAAACCCAACGAGGCATTCACGACAAAGCAATCACAGGATTCAGTAATATTTCAGGGGGCCACCCCATTAAGCTACCCGCAACGAAGTTGGCCGGCTCCGAGACGGACCCAAGGTTTGCGCCAATGGCTGTAAACGACTGGGAACCCGAAAATGTGGCTGGGCTTGTCGATACCGCGAAAAACACCGCAATTCTTAAATAGTACAGGTGCCCTCGCACAATCTTAATAAAATAGTAACATGGCATAAGTACAGTATAGTAATAAAGCCCAAACTACTTTGTGGCCCAAGAAATAAGAATGAATCAAGCTCTGGCTCAGGGAGGGTCCATAAGGCCTCCGGATGTGGATAGTGCGAATAGTCAAGGAACAGGAATCAAGTACTCGGGGTCCTACGGGACACAAGTGAGCAGGAAAAACCAAATAGCAGATATTGCTCACCGGTGCCTCTTTCATTAGTTATTCCATTACTACTCAGGTTAAGTTGTTTAGGTACCTCGTTATTCATCAGACACTCACATACCCTACACATGCTTTTCTACGACTCACATGGCTCAAACAACTCCTGTAGTAATGGCTCATG